>JANIJG010005591.1:60681-77158 GCA_024611175.1 Megaceryle torquata
GGCCAAGAGGGCCAATGCCATTCTGGGGTGTATTAAAAAGGGTGTGGCCAGTAGATCGAGAGTTCTCCTGCCCCTCTACTCTGCCGTGGTAAGGCCACATCTGGAGTACTGCATCCAGTTCTGGGCCCCCCCAGTTCACGAGGGACATAGAATTGCTTGAGAGAGTCCAGCACAGAGCCACAAAGATGATTAAGGGAGTGGAGCATTTCTCTTATGAGTAAAGACTGAGGGAGCTGGGGCTCTTTATCTTGGAGAAAAAGAAGCTGAGGGGAGACCTCATCAAGGTTTATAAATACATAAAGGGTGAGTGCTGGGAGGATGGAGCCAGGCTTTTCTTGGTGATGCCTGATGACAAGACAAAGGGCAATGGGTGGAAGCTGAGGCTGAGGCAAAGGAAGTTCCATGTAATCATGAGAAGGAATGTTTTCACTGTGAGGGTGACAGACACTGGAACAGGCTGCCCGGGGGGGTTGTGGAGTTTCCCTCTCTGGAGATATTCAAAACCCACCTGGATGCATTCCTGTGTGATCTGGTCTAGGTGATCCTGCTCTGGCAGGGGGGTTGGACTGGATGATCTTTCAAGGTCCCTTCTGGCCCCTGACATTCTGTGATTCTCTGAAAGTAGTTGTTGGTCACAACTGATTATAGGAGGAGCTTAAACAACTATGAATAATTACATAATTTCAGATTTTGAATACCAGGTGAGACAAATCTTGCAGTAGGAATAATGGCTCAAAGTGCATATAGCCTAATTCTGCTAAATACTGCCGGTCCATCCAAAGTCACAATAAGATAAAAGGAAATATTTAGGAAATAGTTTGTGATCTAAGGTTGGATTTAAACAAAACATGTCAATACTCTCAATGAAGTCAAGAGAACTATATGTGTGAGGAAACATTTCTTCCTTAAACTGGTAGTACCCACCCCAAGTGTCTCAAAGGAATAGAAGAAATATAATTAAGCAATTAAATGATAAACTACCACAAGAAATATTAATTCTTTGATATGTTCACAATCAGTTTAAGACATAAGCAGAATATTGCTTTATCTTCTTTACTGACTTAAAGTGTATATGAACATACAAATAAAACTATGGATAATAAAATTATCAAAATCTTTCTTAAAAGCAGCAGTAGGATTTGCTTTGATGATCTCCTAGGGCAAATAATGCACTATGTGGCTAAATGTTTGATTAAAAAAAAAAAAAAAAAATTTTTTTATGCTACTTGGTATTTTTTTCAAATTTCATTGCTCAGGTTGTGTTTTCAAGTTTTTACACATTAGAAAGTCTATCTGATATTCAGAGCTTTTCTTATAAAGTAAATCCCTTTTACATAGTCCCAGTAATATAGTTCCAGTCATTCTCATCTTTCTTCAACACCATCACATTTTGAGTTCTTTCTTGTCCATTACACTTTGAAATCCATTACTTAGTTCACAAAAGTATCTGAAACCATTTCAGAAGTCCTGCTCATACATTCTGTATGTTTCTATATTTTGAAACAGACATTATTTGTGATGCTAGCCACATGCATCCTATCTCAAAAGCCAAGAGGCTTTTAAATGCTTGTTGGAATAGAGAAAATCCTGATGGTTTAGTTGTTTTAATTATTTCAGACTGCAAGATATAAATTGTTAACAACAGCTTACTAATGATTTCTTCATTTTTAAACCAGTTACATTTTTCTGTAAGATCTATTATAAGGAATTCTATGTGTTTAGATATTATATACTGGCAAATGGTTAAATCTTAGTTTCTAAATCAACAGAAATATCTCACACTGTAAAAACTATTTTTTTGCCAATATTAAATGAATGATGAATGTGAAACTGAAAGAATTTGCAAAATTTCTCTAAATTTAACTAAGTTTTAATTTAAGTTGAGTTTCCCTCTCTGTGAGACACAGGAGAAGAATGTTTTCCTAGGAAACAGGAAAAGTAGATTAAGTAGTGTCTTCTTAAGAAAGGATTTGATCCTTTATCTTCTATCCTGTTAAAGGCTGGTTTAACTACACAGGCTAGTGGTTATGCAGGTAAGTATCTCTCATTTAATATTTGTTAGAATTCTTATTCATATAACTGAATATTTTTTTGACAAGACAGGAATGGATTCTTGGCAGGAATCTGAACAGGCACTGGCCAGTTTTTAGGAAGCCAGCCAGGCTGTGGAGTCATTATTACCTCTTTGATGCCTGGCATAATAGCATTTTGCGTGTCCATGCAAAAAGTAGCATGTCCAACAAAGGGAACTGAAGCTGTAAGACCTGTAGTTTGCAGGGTGGAAGGATGTTGCACGACCAGTGAATGATCTAACCACTCACCGATGAAAGACAGATCGGCAGACTCAGATATCCAGACCCTTCTCTTTATTTTTTTTTGGTACATTTTAATAAATGTAAATGAAACATTTTATTTGACGTGAAATAATATGGTTTTAGTGTTTCCTTTTAGTACTAAGAAATTGAAAAGTATTTTTGGTTTAATCTGAATTGTTTAGGTTTTCTTCAGATTAATTGAAAACATATAATTTGAGGTTTTTTCCATGGATGGATTCACCTTAATATATTGCTGAGAGACTTGACAGTTTGCCTAATTCCTCTTTAATAGATCTGGCATAAAAATTAAACAAAAACTCTAAAATCTTCTTACTAAGAAGTTTCCTGTGTGTTCAGTGTGATTAAAGAGAAAATTACTGGTTTTGAAAACCTCCAGAGAGAGTCTATCCACACAAACTTATCACAACAGTGTAAATCTTATATGTCCAATGTCATGATGATGACGTGAAACCAATAACAGTTCTTTATCTTTGATCACGAGAATTTTATTGCTGCAGAAGAGAACTAAGAAATACCCTTCACCTAGTTGGGTAAGGACAGTATGAGTGTTTTTGACTCAGTTGTTCTTAGTTATGGAGGTTCAGAACAGGTATTCTTCTTGATTAATATAAAAAAAGAGAAAATTTTATCACTACCTTCCTCTAAGAGAAAACAATTTTCCAGATGCCCATTACAGAAATCATCAAATGTTCCACTTGTTTTTCTTAGGTGTTTTGGGGGAAAAAAAAAAAAAAATTCTTTTTTTTTTTCAAGAGCTATGCTCAAAATATGTTGTAAGAAAACAATTTCACTCTGAAGAATCTGTTCCAGGTTGCACACACACCATCTGGTTTGAGCAGACTACATGACTTGCTTTGTTATTAACAAGTGCAGGCTTTGGATAGGAGCTCTCAATGTACACCCAATGTAACTTTGAAAATTAAGCATATTAATAAATCTTTTTAATAACTAATGAGTGATTTACATATTAAGCTTATAAACCCTTACATTTAGATGATGAATGAACATCAGATTTAGTATTAAATAAAATGACAACACTCCAATTTCATTTGGGTCCTACTCTGTTAGATGATAAGGAGGGGAGAGAGACTAGGAGAAGGACAAAAAATGTTGCATTTATTAGTTACAGTTTTCGTAATGTAAAAATGCCGAACTTCTTTCCCACCTGTCTACCATTCTTTCTAAACACAGCAACCATGTGTACTTATTAAATACTTTTAGGACAGCAAGTAATGCATACGTGATGTCAAAAGTCCATAGAATTCACTGCTACGAATTACACTGATTCACAAGAACACTGGACTAGACTCAAAATCCTTAAGGTAAAGTATTGTTAAACAAGTAGGATCAGAATATGTTTGTTTTGATGGGGAAAGGAAAGGAAAAAAGAAAGGGAAAAGGTGATTGTTGTACAGGATTTGTTGACACTGTTTTTCTTTTACAAATAGGTCCACACAATAGAAACATTTCATGAAACACTAGAGCACTTCAGTATCTGCTGACATTCAAATAGAGGAACAGAAGAAGGCTCCTGCATGCATGATTCCATTTAAAGCTTCAGCACACAAGAAGATATAAATGTTCCAGTAAATGTGAGGATCAGAGTAAAGAAAATCAACAAATCAAAGAGACACCATATGGGCAAAGACACTCTTTTGTGTAAAGCTGTGTCATGGAGAGATATTTTAATGTGCAAGGAGGTGTTGAATGCTGTGCTTGAGGCAACAATGTGATACAGAAGCTGTTTCTATTTATATGGAACTATTTCAGTGCCTCCAGGACTGGAATAGTCATTCTGGGTTACAAAGGGCTGCTGACCCGGAAACGTATGAAAGACGTTTCTGTTTGGAGAGTCCTTTGGAGAGGTTGCTCAAATTAGTTGATATCTTTCTGAAACAAGCAGCAGTTGTGTGTGCAAGTTGGAAGAAAATAGCATGTTTCAATCAATGCTTACTTTCTCATGGGAAGAAAGTGTGTGAACAGATCAAAAAGGCAGCAGAGCCTTTGCATCTGTGTCAGGGCAAACGAAAGCTGACAGTCAGGTGGCTTCCCTTCTTACAAAAGGAACAAGTTGAGTAAGGTAATTACTGTTTAATATTTCCAACAGGATGTTTGAAGGGAAAATTTAATTATCCTGACAACATCTTTTCAAATAAACATGAGGCATTTAGAACATTTTTTTGAGTTACAGGCTTAAAAGGAATACCAAGCATTCTGGAGCACTAAACCTTTTAGATCTTCTCTGTAATGTGGCGTAGTAACACGTTTCTATTGACATTTTGCCTTTTACATTAAATGATGCCTGCCCTAGAGAACACAGCACTGACATATCCTGCTAAAGTTGCCTGCCTCCTCTTTCACCTACCTAAATCCTGTCTTGAGGCCTTGATGAAGAAGCAGTATTTTCAGTAGAACACACTATATATCAAATAGCTGAATGCATCTTAGTTAGTTTGTTTTCTGCTAATCGTTCTTTTAGAGCAAAGTAATCGTTGACAAATATTCAGAGCATTCTTACATGTGTTGAATCATGCTGCAAAATGCCTTATTGGTGAGATTGCCAGACAAAAATGGCTATATGATCACCTTTTGGAAAAGGTTAATACTTTTCTCCTTTAAACCTGTAGTCACACACACAAATATACACGTGTGAAGAGGTTTGGTGTTTTTTGTTTGGTTGGTTGTTTTTTTGTTTGGTTGTTTTTTTTGTTTGGTTTGGTTTGGTTTGGTTTGGTTTGTTTCTTTTCATTAAGAAAAACCCCCAAAACCAAAAAACACACAAAAAAAAACCCAAAAAAACCCCCACCACAAAAAAACCCCAAACAAACACCCCCCCCCCTCCCAAAAACCCCAAACACAAAAACAAAACCAAACAAAAAAGAAAATGTAGTGAAATCTGTTACTGACATTGGTCTATCTGCCCATATTTCCATGCATTGTTTTTTGTTTTTCATAAAGCCTCTATTACCTTAACTGTAAAATCTTCAGGGCTCGGAAAGTTTCCCAACAAGGGAAGTACTACACAAACTAGTCAGTCTTTCCCACTTAAATCGGCTGAATTATCCTACAGAAGGTCTCTCATGAAACAGTAGAATCTTAAAGCTAAAATGCAAACATCAGTCACCATTTTGTGAAGACATTGTGAGTGAATGAGCTGTGCAAGATATTGATTAGAATAGAGTTGTGAGTCTGACAAATAAAAACAAAAGGAGGCATACAGAAAAAGGGTGTGAAGTTAGACTTTGTGAGTAGGCTCTGAGGAAAGCTGTCTGGGAGATGCTTGGAAAAGATTGCTCTTTCCAAGTAGTGGGGAATAATGACTGAGAATATTATCTGCTGGGGGTTGATTATCTTTTTATAAGTGAAAACAAAATAAATATTTTACTTAGAACTTTAACTCCTTTTTATAACTGCAGCAAGTATTAGACCTCTGATTTTTTTTTTCCTGACTGCACAGACCAAATAAATTAACATCTTTGTTACTGTTAAAAGGATTTAGGAAGAACAGTAGTCTAGGCTTTAATGGTAAAAATCAATATATCAAAACTCAGTGTGATCCTCCCTCATCCCCAGTACTCTAACTATGAATTCATTTAGGGCTAGACTTTGGTTAATAAGAACCACAGCATTGAAATCATATGCATTTTTCCATTTGAAAAAGGTATTTCTAACACCTTTTTAACTCTTTTATTGCTGATATAGCATACAATGCTGAAACATTGGACATACTCTGTAATTTTTTTGTTGTTGTTGTGTTCCTTGAATGTGGCATGTGGTTTGAGTTTTAAAGTTTATTTCCTTTTGGTCTAATGAGCCCCTGAAAGTGATTAAATAGAAGAAAGACAGGTTAAGCCAATGACATTTTATCAGAGGAAACACTATCAAATCTAGTGCCTGAAAAGCTTGTTGTAGGTTCCCAAGGTTTCTCACAATAAAATACTTTCATATGACTAGAGTAGTAATTAGAAACTTAAGGCATTAAATGTTTGTTAGTCAGAGTTAAGACAAAATGCAAACAATGGTCAGAAAAAAATGTTCTTACCTATTGTACTGTGTTATCTTTTTTATGTGTACACTCCATTCTAACTGCCTGCTTTTGTTTTTATGCTGAAACCAATGAACCTCTTTCATTCATGGGGAAATTCTATGGAAAATAATGGATTAGGCTTACTCAGGATACTTTAGCATTTGATACAGACTCCACAGATTAAAATGAGATTACAATCAATTTACATTTTGTGAAGTTGTAGTGACATGATGGGCAGACAACAACTGTTTGAGTATGACACCTTTCAGAGTGCTATCTATGCTACATACATCTTGGTATGGAAATGTTTACTGAAGTTGAATGGGATGTTACTAAAATGATGTACTACAGTACATTTATTGGGGTTTTTTTATACAGAGGCCTTGATTCATCATCAGAGACTCACTGTGCAAGGCACTTCACATGCCTCTGTTAGTAGTAAGATTCTGGCTCAAAGGAAGAGCTCCAGATAGGCTGCACAAGTGAAGGAAAGTTTAGTGGCATTGACCAGGCCAATAAGCAATCCTCTTGACAACCAGCTGTCTACACCTTGGGTGTTTTGAACTTGTGTTTGTGTCCAAGAATTATGCCCATTATGTTACTGTTGTTCTTTATTAAGTTTGTAGTAAAAAACAGCTGTGCCTTAACACACAGAGCTGATCTGAGAAAAGCAGGCAGTGAGTAAACTAGATAAACAAATGGCTGACATTTCAAACATTTTTTTCCCCCTCCATGTCACCTTTAAAGTGAACTTTAAAGTGAATAAAAATGCGAGCTTCACAAACTGTGATCATAAGAACCTCTTTGGTGCCTTTTAGTGTGCTGTGAAGCTAAGTAATGGCTGTCCGACTTTGGAAACTGCACTCCTCTGATCTCTGCCTGGGAGAAAGGTGTACAGCTGTACTGTCCTTGAGCTTGCTGGAGACCACCATGCTGTTGTTGAGAGACTGGGAACAATGTTAATCTCATTTATCTTTGCCATCTAAAACATAGATATTTGGTTTAAGAGGTCATTTAGAAGTTTTCAGTAGAGAAAGACATATACCTCCAGTGGAAGCTTCACCCTATTCTAAAATAGACATCTAAACGAAAAAGGCTTAAAATGCCAATTTAGAAGTCACTTTCTCTCTCTAATACTTGCTTCTTTTTTTTTTTTTTTCATAAATTTCAATTTGAACTGGCAATGATAAAACGTAACTCTTTCACATCATGTATCACTCATACACAGTAACATAGCTTTTGCAATTTGTTTTTCTTGAATTATCCTTTAATGATAATTATTTTATTTTTTTTATAACTAGAGCAAGTTGTATAAAATAAAATAAAAGTATAGCAAGTAAGCCACATAAGTAAGAACCAGTAAGGAGAGGCTCTTGTACAATACCAAGTAGAATATTTGCCAAGGACATAAATATCATGATAACATTACTTTCACACTATTTTAACTTCATTATATGTACCTTGGTTAATCATACTAGATTTCCTATTTTTTTTTCACTATAGAAAAATTATCTGAAGCAAAAAAGAAACAAACCACTGTAGAGGTGGAATGCCCAGCTCCTCAGCTACAATTCATGTTTACTTTTTTCTTATAAAGACATTCATAAAACCTCTAAACTTTTATCCTTATTAAAAATAAACTTGAAAATTTTCTCTAAAATTAAATCCCTTATCTCTAAATATAGTAAAGTAAATATTCTTTCTTGATTCTTGTTTCTAATTTGAGGATGAAAGTTTGAGGAGTACTGTTGTTTCTTTAATTTAAAATCCTCCAGACAAGAAAGAATTAATAAATCTGTTGCCCTTTCCTAATGTCAAACATAAACTTGACTATATGATCGTAACCAATAAAATGTATAGCCCTTAGCTGAATTCCCTCCTTCACACAAATATATGTGGTAGATTCCCTATCTAGGGTTTTTCCACAAATTTAGCAAGACATTTGTTTTTCATCAGCATTTTTCTGTGAACTACTACTTGCATAAAAATGTTGACAGTAACATGCTAATAATGAAATCTCTGTGCTTCTGTAACAAACCTGTCATAATGCATTAACCTATGGCTTTATTATACATACTAATTTTCAAGCTGCAATTCTTTCCCTTGCTACATGTATTCTTTTAGCAGCTATGTCTCTGGGTACAGAAAGAATAAGCCTGAAGGAAAAGTTGCCTCTGGGACAGATTAAATCTTATAAAGGAAACAACAAAAAAAGAAATCTTATACCAGTGGCGACTTGATAAAATGTTGTCAAGTGACTGCTGGTAGTTGGACAAGACAGTCTGATCATAGAAGTGTGCCAAGGACATCCATAAAAAGCATTTGGAGATAAAAGTCAAAAGTTTGTAGCTAGAGACTTAAAACAAACTAACTACATTTTATTTTTTCCTGTGACACTCTAAGCATTGATTAGCAATTTACAAGAAATAAAAGGCAATCATTAATTTATGCAACATGTAAGCAGCCTGAACAACTTATAGGCATAAATTACAGTTGGAGTCCAGGCTGAAGAAAGGGTTAAATTCTTCAGAAAAATATCAGTAATAGGTAAGGATTATTAGTGAACCTAAGATTTTGGCAAGGTTGCAAGCCACAAAGATTATGCAAGAAACTAAAAGCTACTTTCTAAGTATTGAGGAGCACAAGAAGGTATTGTAGGCAAATTATTCACTAATAGGTGTTGAAGAAGTTTCTGTATCTTTCTCTGAGGCAATTAATCATGTCACTGTCATCTGAAGCATGAATTGGGATAACCAAGATGAAACATTAGTCTACCAGAGAGAGTGATTCTCTTGTGACGTTTCTATGGAGGACAGTAGTGTTTAACCAAAGCTGGCAAGACTGTGGTACAATTTCTAGCCTGTTGCTCAAGTTGTGCTTTCATGAACAGGGAACAGCAAACACATTCTCATTTGCAATTACACTCATGAACTCAGAAAATGTGGATGAAATATTGGCCTGGACATGCTGAAGTCAATGGGATAATATTCATTGTCTCTAGTGCAGTTTGGATGTCACATGTGGTATTAATGATTGTTTATACCTGCTAGTGTGGATACACATGGATATGCAAAACAGTCTTGCATAATAGCTATCTCAGCACTAAAAAATCTGTAAGGTTTCCTGCTTATATTCCTTTCTCTACAGAAATAAAATTCCCTCAGATAACTCATAGGGCTTTATTCAGACTTTACGCTCCATTCCACTTCTAATAGAAGACAAATTGTCCAAATATCTCCTGATCACATTCCACATACTTCTGTCAGTAGGAAAAGTAGGATTTAGCAGAAGGCCCGGATACTGAGGGTGGTCAAACCTGCCACTTCCAGGATTCAAGGATGATGGAAAAGAATCCTCTGCTTGTCCTCCAGGGTAACCTTCCATCTGAGTCGTCAGGTTATCACATATCCATCTGTAAACAAAGGATAGCAGGTTCCCTGGGCAGTGTCAGGATCACACTCAGTATGACACTGTGTTTGGATGTTCAAAGAATCCCTCTCTCCTTGCTTTCTTTTCCAGGTTTAATAAAGGAACTGCTAAAACCTATGTAGCCTGATAAGGTGACAAGACAGTCTTTTAGTGTTATTGATTGTATACAAGAAGTAGAATGATTAATTATTTCCTATAATGCACCCTGAGTGGGTTTCATCTTTTTGAGAGATGTTTTTGAAATTTCTTATATTAATTCTGTTCTTAAACTTCCTGCTGGGAAGAAAAGGGTCTTCATTAGGCCAAGGGGCTGAGGTAAGACAAATGTCTCCTACCTGATAACAGAAGGGAGAGAACTTGCAGAGTGCATGATCTGAGAGGAATGAAGATGTATAGCATATAGAATAAACTGTGGATTGCTATCATAAGAATTCTGTCAAAATGAACCAAGGGAACAAATTGTGTGCCTCTGAAGGTACTCCATGTGTAATAAACTTCAGCCTTTCACCACCTTCCTTTATTTGGGGTGTCACCAGCTAGCTGGCTGATAACTTTTTTCTCACTAAAATTAAAAACCAGTTTTATTACTCAGTAAAAGAAGTTCCACTAACAGGCCACAAACATTAATATCAATTGTATACAGTCATGTGCAATACATAGGGTATAGCTACCTTTCCTATATCTGATCCTATATCTGTCATATTCAATCTTAGCAAAATGTCTTAAAAAATCTTATCTGTTATGAGAACTTACCTCATAAGGTTCCTGAGGAATAGTATCTTTTATATTTATTCTTTGGGAAATAAACTAAGTTTAAGCCTAGAAGTTAAACAACATGTTTTCCAATAAAGCAACTGAGAAAAGCATCCAAAACCAGAATTATTTTGTGGGCCTCAATTATGATCCAAAGATTGCTGCTAGTTTGGCTGTTGTGAAAAGCATCTGATATCAATGGATAACCTAACAGAGCTACATATAACTCTACAGTTTAAGTTTAAATAAATGTGTAAGACATTAGGTATCAAAGAAGTGTTTGCTTGCTTTGGTGTAGGTGATCTTTGGACAGGGTTTTGCAAGGGGTGAGATTGGTTTCTTTCAAAGAAACATGCTCTTGCTGTTATTGCCTCACTCATTTGAAACTGTCTAGCGTGACTGAAAATCCCTGAGGTACAGAGAGACTTAGTATGACCTGCAAGGAAAGACAGCTACATGTTTTCCTATCCCTGGCTGTTGCTATGATTTTAGATATTGAAAGTTAGTTTTTAATTATTCACTATTTAACATAATGTTTGAGGAGCTTTTGATAGGTTTGGGAGAGAGAAGCAGGACGGACTTAGAAATTGTTGAGAAGCTCAAAGAGCAGCTAGGAACCCAGGCAACATGCAAAGTTGCAGATGGATTCAACCTGCGCTATCTACTGAGCTCAGGCTTGCTGAACAGGTCTCAGAAACATTCTTAAGAATGGAACTATAATAAACAGTTTTTTCCTAAAAGCAAGCATTGGAATCTCAAATCTTATTTTCACTAAGACCCTCTTACTCTTCTTTCTATGTAAATGAACAGGCTGTTTTTCCCTGACAAAGTAGTACAAAAAAGTCTTGGTGTAAGTGTAAATCAGGTCAGGACATCTTTACACAGAAAGAAAGATGCTCTCTGCTACATGCAAAGGTATTTTTAGGAAAGCTTTTGATGATTTGTGCTCACAGATATGTTTAAGTTATTTTAATTATTGCTTAGTCTAATTTCACTGCATGATAAAAGCTTCATTTACATATTGTTCTTGTTGCTCAGATGTCAGTGAGGTTATCTGGGACCTTCAGATTCTAGATCAGAGTTTGCTGATGAAAGCCTGACCCTGTTGTCTAAATCTGTCACCCTTCTGACTTTACCACCTTCATGGAAAGTGCCAGCAGTAGTTTGTCCATGATGAGATTGCTTGGTGGTTTCTTTGTCAAACTTGTTTTTATTGACCCACTCCATGTGAGGTACCGTCTCTCATTTACAGGTCAAGCCAAGGTATTGTATACCACTGAATATATCATGACAGAAGAAAATAAACACTTAGGGAGGAAGAAGTTCTAGGAACTGATACCTTTCACAGCCCAGATGAAAACCCAGGCTCTTTGTACTCCTATTAAGCACTGGAAGTGTGCAATGAGGGTATGAACACCAGTCTGTGGGGAGACCCCCAACCCACCCTTCCAGGAATGCTTTCTCAATGTATACCACTCTCATGATACAACTCAGACTAATGTACCCATAGACACAGATCTGTCTGAAATGGATTTTGTCATGACATTATTAAAAAATATGATGTTTGGTATTTTTTTAATTGTTTTTGGGTTTCTATGTTACTTTTGCTTTTCTTTAGTTTTGAGGTCTGTGTATTCACAATATGTATTCTTCGCTGTTTAGAAGCATGAGAAGAAGACTCTGGCTTATGAAGCAGGAAACTTTAAGGTTTGTTGATTTACTGATTAAAAATGCAGGCTGTTTGTTCTGGACATTACAGTAAGCCTTTCAATCTAGTAATCTACTAGTACTCTACAATCTAGTAATCTACTGTACTGAAGTACAATTTATATTAAACAAATTATAGACATAATCCAAGGGATCAGTTAGGATTAGAAGAAATTTAAGGAAACTACAAGAAGAGATACCCTCTCCAGGGTATCTCCCTAGCACCTTCCTAGAGACTGATTTAATTAAAAAGAATCAAAAATTCTCACCTTGTTCCTTAAACAACTTCTTTGAATTACTGTTACATCTCTGTGCCAAGTGAATTGATCACAATAACCTGTATAAATGTATATAAATTGAATGTATATAAATATAGATAACTTTATGAATGGACTTGCCTATCCTCTCTGCTTTCTGTGTAGGATGCACATGCCACTTTTTATGTGTTTCTCTTCATGCACAATAAGTCTGTCATTGACTACGCAGCAGTGAAATACATTTTTTCAGCAAGGACCTTTAACATTATTGGCATAGAATGCATGAGAATCACAATGAAAATATACCAAATTTAAAAACTACTTCATCCTGAAACTTATTTGGTTTGCATTTGATTATTGAAGATTGTATTTGAATATTGAATATTAATCCAAATACATTATATTTTTCTCCATTGATATATTTTAAGAACAGATTATTACTTTACTCATAACCTAGCTGAGTTGGACTTACCCTGGAATGAAAACATTATGATAACATCTATATCAGCCAAAGACTTTTATATTTTTTCTTACCTGTCGAGAAATCTAAGGTATCTTAAACCAGGAAAATCCTTTTAGAATTTGTTTTGGGTTTTTGTGTGTGTTTTTTTGTTTGTTTGCTTGTGGTGTTGATGTTGTTTTTAATTCAGAAATCTGTCCATTTGTTTTTTACTAAATGCTTCAGAACTGACGTGAACTAGAACAGATCATCTGAAGGTCACACCACTCATAAAATATGAGTCAATTAGTGAGGTATATCTAAACCCATTTTTAAGAACATTTAAGAATGAGTTCCCCATTCATTTACCTGCCAACACAACAGATACCCCACTAAATCCTTAAACACTGTAAAGAAATATATTTTGAATGTGGAGCTACCCTAACTAGATAAGGTTCCAAGATAAAACATATATTTCCAAGAATTTATTAACCTGATTTTTTTGCATGAGTAAGGAATGAAAATATTAAATATTTTCTGTGTGATCTGAATCAAGTGCCTCTGCAAACTAGAATTTCTACAATCATGCAACTTTTTATTTTCTTTTTCACATGCTATTTAACTTCTTAGTTCCAAACAGTATCACATCCAAGTAAAGGATTTTTATAACTATTGTCAGATCTCCCTGTGGGAATTGTATTTGTTAGCCTGAAACTGGAAATCTTTCTTCATTAGTGAAGGAAACCTCAATTTTATTGACATGTGTTTAAACAATACCTTTATTTTTTTGTGTTTGTGAGAAAAGTATAGTGTTTTAAAGAGTAGAAATGTTGGTCGGAGTCATGGTTTTGATAAGATCTGGACTCAGTATCTGAACTATCAAAAAAGTGTTCTTGGAAACAGGGTAGGTGACTCATCTTCACAGCCTGAAAGTGGAGGTACTGAGTCAGCTGTTGGCTGGGAGTACTGTTGTTGACCAAAAAGAGACAGACAGGATGTGTCCCTTTAATGCCAAATCAAACGCCTTTAGACACAGCCTAAGTGACACCTCATAGACAATGGAGGAACTTCAGTGACAAACTGACATTTCGACCTGTGCACAATGAACAGAATTGACCATGAAAATATCAGAAAGAGAAGAGTGTAGATAAGGGAGTACAAGGAAATGACAGGAGTTGGATGTTATTCCCTTTGCTCAAAGTGTTGTGGAGGAGTCAAAACTCATTTGGAGGAGTAAGCTTGGGCAGCAAGGTCGTCATCTTGTGCAATGATGATGTATTTGTGGTTTATGTATAAATAAGACAGTACCCAATGGCCCAGGACCCCACTTTGAATACTGATCCCTCTTGTGAACTGTGCAAAGGTATGTGTTTGCCTTCAGTGACAAAGGCAAAGGTGACACAAGACACTATATCAGTGCACAGAAAACACTGAGACATGTTTGGTTCCAGAGAGGTTTTTAAAACCTGGCTATAAGAGAAGAATACTCAAAGCCACACATAGTTTTGTGTCTTTGGAGGGCACAGCTGATTTCCTCTGTCTGCTTTTATGCTGCATTCCATAATCTTTGAACTTTCTGTGTCTCCTGTCATCCATCTTCACCACAAGTTGTTTCTTGTTGTCTTCAGTGCTGAGTACTGAGCTAGTAACCAGTTCCTTCCAGCCTGTAAGTGAATCTCCTAGTAAGTGTTACAATATAAATTAACACATCAAATATGTTAACTAGCTCCCCATCACATAGTATTTACCTGCTAAAGATAAATAAATATGAAAGATCTTAATTAAGAAAGTTGAAACTTTGTTATGTAATGTTTAATTGATACTTTTCATCTAAAAGTTTACATTTCATGTCTCTGTTCACAACTTTTTCCAGAAGCAGGTTAATTTCCCTCAGTGAAGAAAAGGAAGACTTGCAGAATAAGTAAGATTAAAAAGTTTCATCCAACTGGTCTGGTTTTATTTCTGTATGGACCAACAACCTTTTCTTCTCCTATCTCTTACAGCAGCAGTATCACTGAAAGCATTGATGAATCAACACTTGGGTGGCATATTCAGTAGCTGTTGACAGGTGGTGGGAAATATAACACACCATAATTCAACAGGTGCAGAAAAGTCATAAGACTGAAAGACAAGAAAATAATCAGAATCTTGGTATTACCTCTGTATCTTGCACACCCTGTCTAACTTTTCTGTTAGCAATAGTCTTTATACACAGACTGAAATACCAGAAGGTGATTGTCTGATTTATATACTCTCCCTCCTGCACAATTGCATGGCATCTGGGGCTTCTTGGAAATGAATATTTTGATCAATGGACTACTCAACTTTGCTCAGGTTTCTTGTCTTCATCTATGGAACAAAAACATACCCAATTTCTAAAACCACATATGGAAAGATGTGTATATGCCCTAGATATTTGCCCAGTTACTCCAAAACTAGCAATAAAACTACATTAAAAAAAAAAAAAAAAAAAAGCAGTAAGAAAAGCTAAATATATTCACAAAAAAATATTGACTCCTCTACTTTCAAAATTTGATCACAGTATTACAGGGTGTCAGGGGTTTGAAGGGTCCTTGAAGATCTTCAAGTCCAACCCCCAAGACTGAATTGTTAATTCATCTTGAGATCAGGCCTTTTGGAGATTATGTCATATGAAGCACAGTTGAAGAATATATTAAGTAAGGTAAGAAAAAGTAATGATAAAAATTAGGTGGCATTCAGCTTCCCAAAAGAAGTGGAGAGCCTGTGTGACCGCAGTAATAAAATGTGTCCATTGCCTTCCTATTCTGACAAGTAAAAAATATTTACCTCTCTTATAGACAAGAATTGTATATTTTACATATGGATTTCTTAGAACCAATATAACAAATAGCTGTATTTGCATTTCCTAAGTAAGAAATGTTTATTCTAGACTAAGTCCAAAACAAAAAACAGCTTCAGGCAAGAACAAACAATTTGCTTTGGAAACTGTGACCCTGACTTGCCTGAACATTTTTATATTTCTTTTCTGCCGATCAGACAAGTGAATGACCCAGCAAGTTAGAACATAGGCATGGCTATGTACTAAGGGCTAAAATAGCCTTGAGAGAAAATAGCATTTTCTGAAATAACAAGATAATAGAATAACTGTGTTCTGTTTAATATTGATGGCAATATGCTCCTAGATGTCACTCAGATGCTTTGAATAATGTTATCTTAAGGTCCTGAGTCAATCATCATTATTCTGTCATTTTTTTTAGTGGAAATTAAATGCTTCCCTGTGCTAAGGACAACCACGAGGACACTTTTTTTTCCCCCCATTCTTCAGGATTGCACTGACTTTTAGGAGTGTGTTGGTATTTTCCTTGGTGCCTTTAGGTTATACTCTTTGTAACTCCTATCATCCATTGAAGCATTCCCAGATTCAGTTTCACCATCTGTAAAATGAGGGAAAGAATACCTGTTTTCCCATATAATTATTTTTATCTCTATTGTGAGGGATCAAGAAGCAGTTATCTAATAGTAGCTGATTGCTTAAATTTATTAAATC
>JANIJG010005591.1:77258-112335 GCA_024611175.1 Megaceryle torquata
TCTAGCATGAGGGATCAAGCAGTTATTTAATATATATTATAATAATAAATGATTGCTATTTGCTTAAATTTATGAAATCACAAGGTGCCTAGGCACCTGAAACTGAAACAGATTTTTCCTTCAGCATTCATTCTGCATACAGCTTTTTTGTAGCAGCTCAAGCAGCATGCAGCCATTTCTCAGGCTCAAGGCTTCCTCTCAGGATTTCTAAATCCTTTTTACTAGTGTAGCAATCTCAATCAAATGAAAGAAGGAGATGAATCAGGCCAAGACCTCTCCATTTTTTCAGTGCTATTTATTGTGAGTTTTCCTCAATATCAAAAACACCCAGAAATTTTCTTGCACCAGAAATGGAATGTCAAAATATTACACAGATGTGGCAAGAACAGGTCTTTCTTGGATTAATTTACCCTTGCAAAACATCGCTTCTGATGTACAATTTGGCCATTCCTGGTTTCTGGATTATTTGCTGACAACCTGCCCTGTTCCCAAAACAATAGTTTTATTATTTCAAATTTATGACTGTGACAGATTTCCAATGTTCACAATAATCATGGCTGATCTCTTCTCCTTTCCTCCTGCAAATTTTTAGGAGAGGGAATACACTAATTTGGTTCTGCTGATTTATGTACTACTTTGTTCTTTATCTGTTTGCACCTCACCGGTAAAATAACATCGTGCTATCATTCCCAGGGTTCACAGGACCCTGTCAGCACTTAGCAGTCAAAGGTCAACCAACTTCACAACTCATGGCTAAATAGGTTGAAAAATCTCACCCAGTATTAACCTCCAATACATCAAATGAAGAAAAATGGTACTGGCATTAATAATAAAATAAACATTACCATGCAACAGGCTATTTTTGCTGTAGCACACTGGCAGTACATTTGTTGAGACATGATTGTCCTTGAGATGGCCAGTACTAGGAGTGGACCATGATACTTGTGTTCCTGATTGCCGCTGATTTATGTTTTGCTTTGTTCTTTATCTGTTTATAAGTATCCAGGAGAGCCATCCACATGTTGCTATCTTTCTTTCATCTTCTGAGCTGTCTATGACCAGTTCGTCTTTCTCTGACACTATCTTTCTGCCCCATAAGCCCTTTGGTGTGTTTCCTACACTCATTTGCAAATTCACAGAATCCTGGCAAAGCTTCACAGACAAACAGCAACAAACTTGCCTGAAAAAGTATAAATAAATCTGCCTGATTTCACTTAGCGAATAATCTTATTTTTGTATAAAAGACTTACATAGAGGTGGCAAATACTTGGCTGCACTGAAGACAATAACTTCATTGGGCATTTTATTTTCAGATATTTGTGTCATTTCTGTTCCAAAGTTTCATGACTCCTCCAAACAGATGTTCTTATGCTGAAAAAAGTATTTCAGATATAAAATAATCTTTGTTAAAATGTAGATACTATGTTATTCAGAGCACCTTTTCCTCTCATTCTGATCACTAAAGCCATTTTGAAGTTTAACTAGCAAATACCTTTTGGTTTTTAGTTTTTACTCCTGCCTTTCCCTTTATTTGTCTATTAAACTAGAAAAAGTGGGGAAGGGAGAGACAATAAGAAAAAAGTAGGAAACAAAGCAAAAAATTACTGTATATTTGTCTAAATAATGAAGTGGTTTTAATTTACCAGTACATTAACAAAATAGTGTTGAAAAACAGATCACAAAAAAAGGTCAGGTATTTTCAAGAAAAGTACATTTTGATACAAACATTTAAAATAGCCCAGGTCAAAGTATCAAGGCTGCATTCAACTGTCCTAAGAATAATTTTAATATCTACTACTGATCAAGACTCATCTCTCTCACACATAGGCACTTTTAATGAGAAGCCTAGACAACTGGTCTCAGGCTGTTGCTGAATAACACAGGGAGGCAAAGGATCAATGGGCTGAACAGAGGCCAACCAGCAGACAGCTGGCTAGAAGCTTTGAAGTGTTCTCTGAAATCAATAGTCTTTGGATAACAGACATTACAAGAACTCAGTGGATAACTGTGTGGTTTTAGTGCTACTTGTAGTTGAAGGCTCTCCATGTAGACATCGTCTGATGATATTCCAAAGGATAGATCACTAGGCCATGATAATTCAACATGAACAGGCTAGTATTTTTCATTAAGGAAAGAGAAACATCTGAAGAGCTTTCCAACACTAAAATTTCTTGACAATCCAAGATTAAACATAGCAAAGCAAACAGCTTTAAGTATTCCTTCTTACAGGTCTCTCCACTGCTTAAAAATGACAGAATTAAAATCCTACTCAATTAACTCACAACTATAAAATCATCCTCAATTCTTTAAAATGTCTTCATTTCCAGAATAAGGCACTTGGTTCTGAAGGACTTATTTCTTCTGTGCTTCATTGTAACACACCAGACTACAGTGACCTGTCTTGTAACTTCTGTTTTGATTGTGCTGCCAGTTCTTCCCCGCACTCTCCCATTTGTATGCTTACCAACCTGTGAACAATATTTGAATTCTACAGCTCTGGAATATTAAGGATATGCAAAAATTTAGTGAATTTGTCTCTTCAGATTTTCATGCATGGGTTGAGAAGGCCAATAAGCCATTAAGTCATTCTCTAAAACTCCCACAGTGTGGGAAATTCATTGGTGACAAACGTCAGTGTGATATTTGAGACACATTCAGACTCTGTTATGAAACTCTCATTCCTCTAAGGACTATCTGAGACTTCTTAGCATTGCTAATGCTCCATAGCCTTCATTATCTGCCCAGTCATTCCCTCTTTCTGCTCCTGCTGTCTCTTCTTACATAAAATTAACTACAAATATTACAAAATCAAAGCATTGCCAGTCAAACCAGCACAAGCACAGTTTATCTGTAAGAGACAGTGGTAGGTATTATAATAATTCAGTCTGTGATGCCCTTCACCTTTCATTGCATTTATACACTTATACTTGCATGACATTTTCAATGAATCAGCAGGGTCATTTTGCCAATGGAACTATGGAATAGCTATGTACATATAAGGACTTCTGGGCACCTAATTCAGCACTGTGAATTCCTATACAGAGTAAAACCAAAGGTTTGACACTGCTGTATTGGGCTTGATTTCAGCAGCAAATGTTAAGCAGTTACTTGAGCAGCGTTATTAGTATTTCATATAGACATAGGTATTATTTGAGTTACCTGTGCTCACTCATCTTTCCCACATTAATGAGCAACCTAGGCTCTAATTTTAGCATTCATTATCTGTCCTAGACCTATACATCTTGTTCTTATTGAAACCTATTTCCTCTGTCCAACAAGTCAAGATATCAAGTGGGGAATTTTGCAGTAGTACAACTATGAATCTGGTGATTAGTTGTTGCAGTCAATAACCATATACAATATAGATGAGACCTAAAGAAAAGGTTTAGGACAAAAATGGGGAGACAGGACCAAAAGAAAGTATTACATTGGAGATTCTGAGAATGGGTAAAATCTACACATTACTGTAGCAAACCTACTTTCTACAGCCTAAATCTACTGACCAAGGAACAAAGCTATGCTGTGTGCTTTACATAGCTGGCCATGTAGGATGAAGATTCAGTACTTACACTGATAGCTTTCAAACAATGTGTATAGCAGATTTGTCTGCATAATAGGACCATTAAACAATTCTTAACTTTGAATGAATTAACACGAATCAACCTGTTCATAAACAAGGTCATAGCCTTTAGATATCTTTTTTTCTGAAAGTCACCTCCTCCCTCTGCCCTGTTTATGAAGCTATGCCATTATGCAACTATGTCATTATTTGGTAGCCAAGCACGCATATGCTGTGCTTGTTTATTTGCTTGGTTCCCTGTAAAAATGGAGGTAATTTTGAATACTGTCAAAAATAATAGTTAAAAATAATGAGAACTTTCCATAAAGTGGGAGGCAGAATCATGAAACCCAACATTCTGTATCAAGACAGGCCTCTAATGCTCAGTACAAAGGCCCTGCTGGTGCCTTTTGAACTGTACCCTTAACCCATCAGAGGCTCTGAATTTGAGAATAACACAAGGTATGAAGTCAGATGTGATTCAGGGTCCCATGCAATGCTGCTTAGAGGCCAGCTAGATGTTTATGTTTGCATGTGTATTTTCTGTTCTCTATTTCTACCGAGAGAGCAGTGGAAAACAAAATTTTAAAAGGAAATACAGTTTTTCAAGCCAGTAAAATCAAATCACATGCATCATTAACAAGCAGACAATTGCTGTTCCTGAAAGATGTTATTCCATTTCTGGATGTTTTATCTTTATTGGTTGCAATAAAATCAAAAAACATCTCCCACTTATTGCCAGCATCTCTGAGAAATACCTCTATGACCTTTCAGCTTATCCTATTTTTATGATTTTCAGCATCCTAATGCTAGTTAGGATCACACACTTTTTACACTTTGTTATAGTTATACAATGTTAAACTCCAGATCACTTCTGGACAAATGCACAGATGCAGATTTCATATAATGCTAGATCTCCAGAGCAGAAAAAGATGTTAGACAATTCTGAGTTATCCCAGGTTTATTCATAACAGTTAATATTTTTTTTTAAGACTGTTGATGACTTCCTGAATTTTCAGAGAAGGGGAAGGTCTCAGTACAAATATATATATCATCTTGATACATAGAACTTGTACTGTGGAGCTATTACTCCTGAACTGATGCTTATTGAGAAAAGACAATCTCATATGGGGAAGTTGATTGCAATAATAGTTAGGAACTTTACTGATGGGCAACATATATTCCTGGTAGTTCAAGATTACTTGAAAAGACTTAAAAAAAGGTCCATTACACAAGTAAGATGGAAAAAATCATGACTAAGTAATTTATGAAGACTACAGCTGAGGAAATCTGTGGGAAATGTTATGTAGTTGCACTAGATGAAACAGCAAGATCAACAAAACATTAATGAGTGCTAGGTCCCATGATAAGGAAATTATCGTGCGCAGGCTCATGAAGAGCTCATTGTGCAGTGTAACCTGAACGATGGCAGTGGAAATTAAAGTAAGACTGGTTCATCAAAATTTGGTGATCAGAAAAGGCTGCAGACAAAGCTTTGATGGCATCATGAATAAAGGTGAACCTTAAGTCAGATACAATAAACTGAGTATCTGTAAGGTGAGTTTGGCTCTCTTACAAGAAGACTTGGAATCTGACATTTGAGACTACAATTAAAATAATCTTCTTGTCTACTAGACTTTCTTAGACTTTCCTTAAATGAAAGTCTGGTTTTGGCCTAGCAGGAAAACAGAAATATTCTGCTACTTCCATGGAAGTGAAGGAGTCCAAACATGGCAAAAATCACAACAGACACTTCACTAAGGGAAGAAAATTAAATTATACACTTCTATCTGTTCAAGAAATCTAAGAAATCTCTCGGTGAATAATTTTACTGGAGAAGTGTAATACCAGATTTAATCACAATATATTAACTACCAAGAAAAATCCCACCTTGGACCAGTACACCAGATATGCAACATATACAACACTGATCTTTTAAAAATACACTCATTTCAAAATCAGCAGAATTTATTTTAAGCATCCAGCTCCAAATTTTTATATGAATAGAAAAGCTAGAAAAATAATTTACATTGCTAAAACTCCTGTTACGATTGAAAGCAGAAATGCTACATGTGGATTGATTGTACAGTACCCGTCTCATCCATGAGCATATGAATACACAGCTTCATCTGTTACAAACTCATTGTCAGCTAGTTGACGTCAGATCAGGAGTACTGTGGTTTATTTTGCCAAAGGAAATGTCAGCTGTTTGCTGAAGCAAGGAAGTTGATAAAAATTATTTTGGTGGCAATAACAGCAAGGCTGTAAGTGAGCATAGCTTCAGCATCATGCATTTTTGCAAAACATGGCTTCAATCCACAATAGGACAATCAAGACTGAACTGGAGTATGATTTGACATGTACACAAGGACAAACAGATGCCTAACAGCTTACATATGGTGCAGAATTCTTTTAAGAAAATCAGAGAGAGGATGTTTGCAACTTTTCAAATTTAGAAAGCAAGTGTTTTAAATCAATTAGAAAAAACAAGTGCTTTTGGAATATTTTCTGACAGTGATTTAAAACTCCACTTTTAAAGGAATACAAGTGAATTAGCCATTTATTAATTTCATAGTGTCACTGCTGAAGCTTTGAGAATGAGGGAACTAAATCCCTGATAAATTCCCCATAGATATTCTTATGTTTTCACTCTTATAGTAAAATATACTTATGCAATACTATAGGGGCCACATCTGAAAATGGCACATTTTGGTAATAAACTTAATTTCAGAAAATCTCACAGCATTAAGATGCAGATGGAAACATAGTGACCAAGGATGAGCAGTTTTTAATAGCAAGACCAGTTGTCTTCTAAGTACCCAGCCCCCTGAGCTGGACCAGGGAGCAGAATGAAGCCCCTGTAATCCAGAAGGAAATGGTCAGTGACCTACTACACCACTTAGACACACAGAAGTCTTTGGGGTCAGATAGGATCCACTCAAGGGTGCAAAGGGAGCTGGTGGAAGTGCTCACCCAGCTGCTACCCATCATTTATCAGCACTCCTGGCTAACCAGGGCAGTTCCAGTTAACTGGAGGTTAGCAAACGTGACACCCATCTACAAGAAGAGCCATAAGGAGAATCCAGGGAACTACAAACTTGTCTTTTTAACCTCAGTGCTGGGTAAGGTAATGCAGCAGATCATCCTGAGTGCCATCAACAAGGCACATACAAGACAACCAGGTGATCAGACCCAGTTAGCATGAGTTTATGAAAGGCAGGTCCTTCTTGACTAACTTGATCTATGACAAGGTGACCTGCTTAGTGGATGAGGGAAAGGATGTGGATATTGTTTACCTGGACTTCTGTAAAGCGTTTTTACTGACATGCAAAAATGTTTTCTGAGGTCCACCATGTAATTTTACAGAGCCTGCATGAAGGCTGTGTGCTGACCCCAGATTTATTGCAGTGGTCCTCTCTTGTATGGTAACTGTTGTGGTCCCCCAGCAATGGTACCATCTTCCACACCTATACATTTCATTCTATGTGTATGCATTTTGCATATCCAAGAGTAGTGTTTTCCAAGTCCAACCACAGATACCATTTGAGTCCTGTTCAGTACCAGCCTTCCTGTAAAAAAAGGCACTTCTGTTTGTGCTTTTTCTTTTCTCAGGAGATATTAATTTCAAAGCTGTGTCACAAACTGGTGGTAGTAAGGTGATTGGCCATGCTGACTGTTGAAAGCTATAGTGAAAAGACCATCAGATAGAAGAGAACTCATGTGAAGTTAAAATAAACTTGGAACAAAGTCACACATTGGGACTGAATGCTCAATAAGAACAAGTCAGAAATTATAACAGTGGATGAATAATGATTTTACTAACAGAAAACAGACTTTCTAGGACTGATTTCAGTTTGGCATTATTGAGCCACTGTTGCTAGGAATAATCCCTTTTCCTAAACAATCTTTATACTTCACCAACTAACAAATTACTTACACGTCAACATTGAAAGCACTATTTCCTCAGAAGTAATGTGATTTGTATAGATACATCTCACATATACTTTTGTTTAACTAAATCTCTGTGGCCTGAGGATTCCCAACATATGATTTACCTCTTTGCTGATCTTTGGTTTATTACAATGTATAACTGTCTGAAGTATAATTAATGCAAAACAATCCTTGTAAACGTCCTTTCTGGATATGGCAGGGTATGCCAAGATTATATCTATTATTACAGCCATATGAGTGGCATTTCCCAAGGCACATATTACACAGAGGCACATCCTAGCAAACTGCAGGGAAGAGTTAGTTTATAACATATTTAGAAAATAATTTCAGTTGTTGAACATCAGAAGAAGCTTTCTGGTTTACATTTGGGGCTTGGGGCATTATTTATCAGAAGTTAGAAGGTTTTTCATAAACATAGCTACATGACCTTAATATGCTACACTATAGTTCCCAGAATGTGTGAAACTATGAATGAGCTGGAAAGAGGAACTGGGTAGGCAAGATAATACCTTTGGGTTAGATGCATATTTCACTTAAAATCAGTGATTAAGTTTTTAAGTAACAGCTATTGATACTATGCATTATTTATCACTCATCCCTTTGAAACCATCTCTCCAGAGTATTATGCCATATTAAATTATCTCCCTTTTTCAGAGTCATCTGATAAGACATTAAAGATATCTATCCGGAAGCAAGAGCATGGAAAAGAGAATAACATATTTTATATGTGTTTTATGCAAATATCAAGGCTCATTCTCTTTTCAGTGCTTATCAGAAGCACAAAGACATATAGCTTCCCTAATTTTGATAACAATTGATCTCTTGTGCACTATTTACCGTATAAATTCGTATTTCTACAAATGCTTGTGGGAAAAGCCTTAACTCTCCCCTTCTGCAGGCAAGCCTTCTTCCATTTATACTATTATTTTCATCAGGAAATTCTCATTTCATATTGCACAATACATGATAATGAAGCCAAACCAGTGCAAAAACAGGGAACACAGCATTAGCATTACCTTTACTTTCAGTGGAAGAGTGAAATTATCAGATCCATCACTCAGATAATTTTCTATGGTTTACTGATGTATTTACCTGTTGTCATTATAGCTCATTTTTATTGACATTTGCTCAGCTATATAAGTTTCTCCACATCTTATGTTCATTTGCATTTAATTATAAATAAATGTTCTTTATTTCCCTAAATGTTTTAATTTTAAATCTGTTGTTTAAATTAATAGAATTTAAGGTCAGCAGTCACTGGAACCTTTAGTAATAGGGTGCTCTAGTCAAGTGAGAAATTTGACACATTTCTCAGTAAATATCTGGATCATTAGTTATTCTTACAGTTTAAAAAACTTGTTGCTTGTTTCTAGTTTGAATATGCTTCATCTTGCTTTTATCTGGATATTGTCAAGCTTTATCAGATTCTTCTAGTTCTGGACAGCGTTCTTGTCACCACTACCTCTAGCTGCTATTTCCCTCTTTTTCAGTCTTATATGTATATATATATATATATAGGTATACAGGTAACAAATAAAGCCATAAGAAGTATATGTGTCAGTGTGTGACCAACTAATTATAGATTTCTATATGTATGCTTGAATTTGTGCACACAAACACATACACATATGCATGTGTCCTCCAGGACTAAAAATGTACTAGGCGGGGATATTATTAGAACAAGTACCTTAATGATTGCAATGTATGTGACCACATGAATATCACATTTCTTCATTATATAGAGATGGAATATGTCATATTCCCAGGAGTCTCTTGGTTTGTTTAGTGCTGACACTTGTCTGTATGCATTGGTTTCACACTGGTGGAGCTGTAGCTGTTATTTTTTTATTCTGAAGAGGCCATAGAAAAAGTAGAACATATTGTCCTAAAATCTCCCTCATTATTAAAACTACAGAGAGAAGTATAGGAAATTGGAGCCTCAAAACACAGCTGAAAGAACTGAGAGTTTAATTCAACCACCAGTGAATTGCACTCCCACACATGTACAGCCCCAGACAATAGGCTGATTCAAGACAATGAATGCACAAGAAAAAAGTCACTATTCTCCCTTTTCTTTCTGCAATGCTAATTCTTTTCCTCAAATTGAATGCCTGAAAAACAGATCCAGTGTTGAAATCCTTTCTTTCATAGTTGTTAACATAGAATATCACTTTGACTTCATCTTGACACTGAACATAAACTTTTTCATAATAAGAATGTACATCATCAAAATTAATCTGCTGTATGATTTGGTGTTCTGAATGTATCACTATATCGAGACAAAACTCACTGAGAGATGAGAAATACAAATTCCTGATGATACCACTGTCTTATATTAACCAATGTATGAAAGATCTGTTATAAAGAATGAGTGTAACAAGACGTTAGCATTTTTTCATAAAAGCCTTTTTATATACAAGATAAAGGAGTCAGTTATTAGTCTATTATTTTTTAAATCTTATGTAACATAATGATAGAGGACAGACTGTGCTATGTTGTCAGCTACAAACAGAAACCTGGTTTGCCATGCAGTCTGATCTTTACCTAGCCTCCTTTGTTGTGTGGCATCCTATGTAATAGACAATTTAAGCCATATGTATTCTCTCAGTATAGCTGCCAGGCTGATACCTATAGCTTTTGTCCTTGTTTCTTACTGTCTGGGATTAATTTATTTTTCCTTCAACTAACTGAGAGTGTCCAAACCAACCATCGAGGTTCCTTCTTGAGGCAATGGAGAGAGATGAGCACCTCTGGAGGATGGTTTGTTTCAGGTCACCACATTAGGTGTGTAAAGTATGTGGAACAGTTGGCCTTTGGAGATGCTTATCTCCTCCCATTGCCTAGAAAAGGAGCCTTTGGAGATTTGACAAAGCAGCTCTTTTATCTGACAGAAGTTAGATGAAAGGAATCCCAGACATACGGACCTAATTGCCCTCTCTGTGCATTATAATGTGTCACAGTGGCGAGGTCTCAGTTGATGGCTCATGTGTGAAGCTCACCATAAACACACAAGTCCCTGTCCTGTTAAGCTTGCATTAGGAGATCCTACCACATATGTGTTATCTTTATATACATTAAGTGATGTAAGGCTAACTAGTCAAAATCTTCCTAATTCTCCATTTGGGAAGGTTAATTTATCATTTTTCTTGACTTTCTCACATTAAAGGAGGCTCAAGAAAGATGGCAACACCTCTCAAGTAATTAAGCAAGGATTTGCTCCAATCTAATGAAGTGACAGCTTATTCTTCACTTCAGTTTCTCAGTTTAGGCATAAAACACGAGTACAATTTAGCAGCAGGTAGGCAAACAGCTGTAAATTGGAGAAGTGAAGGATAAATATGGAAAGATGCAGGTATTTTACACGTGCTTACA
This sequence comes from Megaceryle torquata, assembly GCA_024611175.1. Taxonomy (NCBI): domain Eukaryota; kingdom Metazoa; phylum Chordata; class Aves; order Coraciiformes; family Cerylidae; genus Megaceryle; species Megaceryle torquata. The sequence continues at coordinate 88,141 of JANIJG010005591.1, forward strand.
TGCATGTTTACTTACTGGGTATTATTTTTGAGATTTCCAATGGGAACAAATTCAGTAATTGCTCAAAGTAATAATGCAATAATATCATTTTATCTTAGAAAGTGAAGAATGCTGAAGTTTTACTGGGAAGTTAATAATGGGTGAACAATAATGAAAAAAAAAATAAAATAACCTATAAATTGATGCACTGTCATGTTCCCCCTTTCCTCCCAACTCAAAGAACAGATCACCATATGGTCTATTTATAAATATTTCGGAAGTGAAGTGACTTCTGGAAAGGAGTCTGAGATATGCACAGTTATCAGCATTTTAGAAGATCCAATTTGAAACATCTGCTAACTCTTGAAAGAGTTATGTTGAAACAAAACCTAGTTCTTATTCAGGAGGGCAGTATGCTCAGAATTTTATTATTGTCCTCTTTTCTGCAAGGATAGCAGGGAGAGAGCTGCTCAAGCATTTTGTTTCTACCTTTTCCAGGTCCAAGATTTAAGGCTTTATGGTGAGGAAAATCAAGATGACAGATGCAAAGAAACAGTAAATTACTGACACACTCTTCTTCAATCATGCTTTGAAGTGCTAAAGAATTCAGACCAAATCTCAACCATGAAAGCTTTGTAAGAGGCAAGCTGCAATTTACTAAGTCAGTAGAAAGCAAGAGATATATTTTTAAAGAATGTATTTTTTCAAATCTTGTCATTTGTGACAAGGCAAAAAAAAAGTTTGAAAACAGCAAATGTTTTTGACCTCTGCAATGTTTATGATTTTGTTTATACTGTTGTTATCAGTATGCAGTTACAGTCCCTACAACTTGCACTTCTTCCAACCTTCCAGACAGACTATAAATATTTAACAGTTCTTGCAAGTTGATTTACATAGTACTTACTGGGTAAATAATGCCTCACTTCTAAAAAATGTATGCACACATATAGTGAGTGCAGTGTAAATAATTGATCAAATATAATAACAACAAAATAATAACAAAGAGAAAATATCAGTTTTCAGAAGACATACAGTCATATTTTGATAGACTTTCTGAAACACTTGTCTTTTTTATCATTATTTCTTTGCCTCTTCCTTCCTTTATTCTTCCTGTAATGAATTTATTATTATTATCATCATAACATACATTTCAATCAGAAAATCAGAATGATTTTTTCTGAAATGTTTGGCATACTATAGGTAGAAAGCAGAGCCATTCAGCATATTTGTTGATGTTTCTTGTATCATTGTGAATATTTAATTCTAATATGGACTCAGAGCTTGCAACAAGATCATAGGTGGAAGCAGCTTTTATTCTTTTTGGAGTGGCACTGAAGTCAGTGTAGATCTTTGTGAGTTCATGTATCTGTATAATTTGATCCAATTAATGAAGCCACCAGCAAATTCTCTAGTGGAGTGGTCTAACTCTGAGTCAAGCATAGAAATGCAAAATTAATTCTTTACTCACCATACAGTATTTACACATAAACAGATCTTCAGATATGTCTGGGGCAGTCCATGTCCCAAGAGCTACTACATCCCTCTGTCTCCCAATGTAGAAATATCATAGAAACATCCATATTTGAGTGTGATTCTTGTGAAGTTCTTGTTTGAAAGGTTAGCAAGTGGTAGTTGACATCATCATCTGATCTTAATAAGAATCACACATAAGAGGAAAATTGTATAGCCATGAAAGGAAGATAGCCAACAGAAAAGGAACAGTTACTAGAGGTCTGATACAGCCAAGGCAATTGTCTGTATAAAATATCTTTCTAACTACCTTCTAAATGAACAGACAAGACAGACAACTGTGTTGATCAAATACAAAGAAAGGACACAGTCAGTCAAGACAGTACAAATGGAGTCCAGAAATATCTTTAGCAGTGTTACTGGGTAAGAGAGGATACATTTTAGAGATGTTATACAGCCACTTTTGGAGAAAACACAGAAGTCTAAGTCAACTTAAATAGTAGTTCAAAAGGGAAATGCACATGGCTTTATCAGTGATCATGACTTTCTCTATATTTCAGCTTATAGTTTTTATGCTTGTTAGTAATTTCTGCACAGTTGGTTAGTTCTTTTATTTTGCTCTTATAAACTCATTTAATTCCTTTCCTATGAAACTTGCTGATAATATGGATGAAGAAAAATAATTTAAAAATAGGACAATAGCCTACACAACATGATAGAAGCTACTAAAGAGCTGACAGTAAATTTTCCAATGGAAATTTCCAGGAATGTCTAAATTTGAGGATAATTTCCTCCTTTGCCTAGTTCATATCAGGGAATTGACCCTTATCTAACTCATTTCACAGCCTTCTCTTGAGGAGGTGCCTCAAATCCTGTGCCATTCTTGGGAAGATCTTTGTCACTTTGTAATTTTCTTCGTTTATGAAATATAATCAAAACAGAAGCAATTTGAGAATTCACATAAGATTTTCTTTCTGAGCTTGATACCTTCTTTCCTATCTGAGTATTATGGTATTCCTAATAATGACCATGGGAAAGATTCACAACTGCCCTACTGTTTCTATTCACGTCCTTGTACAAGTTGTCTTAATGCATCTTTTCCTTAAAGAATATCTACCAATTGATGAAACTTTACATTATTTTGTACTATAACATAGGAAACATTGTTTGAACAACACTGAAGAGATATGAGATTTGGATCCACAGTTTGCTGTCAGCTAAAACTCCCCTTCCCTCCTTCAGGAGCTACTATGGCCACAGATGAGCTCTCTACCACTTCTCTAGAGAAGTATATTCAATAATGGAGCAATGTGCTGGATCTGCCATAGACTCATAACATTTCCAGACACAGAACATTTTCTGTGGAATGGTGTTGGACAGCAAAGATCTTAAAAGATTAGCGCTATATTAGTAAATTAATTAACAACAGGTAACATCCCCAGGCAATCACCCAAACTAGTAAATTGTCAGGACAATCACTATTTTGATCCAGGTCAATTCGTAATCCCTCAAAAAACTCCCAAACATGGTTAAGAACTTAGAGTAAGGACATTTACAGAAGATGATAATGGCATAGGCAAGTACAATTCTTTGACAGCTGGCTTCAGATAGACCCATCTACTTTTAATTTACTTATAGGTGGTATAAGTAAGCACATTCCAGAAACAGATGGAGCTGTTTTCAGGATTTCCTAGACAGCACAGAAATCTGTGTCATATTTGCAAGTCTACTTGAAAATCTTAAAGGGTTTGTTTGTTTTTAAGAAAGAACAGTTTGGCCTCTTATGCCTCTGAGAGCTGATGACGTAGGCATAGGTTTATACGCTCTATACTTTAGTCTTATCTTCTTGGCTGTCCAGTCTTCTGTCCTCACTTGTGTACTAACAATTTCTTTCCATCACATGTTTGTGATCACTGTTTTTTTCAGGTTTGAACTAACTAAAAAGACCACACCTATTATCTGTAATATCGGTAGAAGGAAAGAAGAAAATATGTTTATAGTTAACAATTAGAAGAGAGTTTCTCAAATGTCATCATATTATTTGTCCTATAGCGATACCTGTATTCCACTAGAAAATGCTAAAGGTCAAGCCTAAATAATTTCATTATATGGTCAGTGAATCTGAATTTTTCTGCTTGGAAGAAGGAAATCATATGCATACAGTCATAATCTGAAGTAATCCTGTTCATATCTGGATCACAATTGTTTTCCTTATTTTTCATAATATTTTTTCTCTATATTGTTGCTATATAAAGGATATAAATAAACAATAAGGAAACTAAGCAATAGTTGTAACTATCTATGTACATAGTACTGTAATATAAACAAAGTGATGACAGCTGGAAAAATGCTTTCCCATCATTTTGTTTTTCATTTCTCGAACATGGCATTTCTGTGCTTTAAAAAGGACAGAAATCTGGTGCAGACAGCTATTGTCAGGGATCTCTGCTTTCTAAAGAGTGGTTTAAAGTATACAGAATATTTTTTTTTCTGTTTTAATGAAAGATTTTCCCAAACACAACCATATATATACTATGCTTTAGTTATGTTTTTGTAAAACATTTGACTACAATTGATTACAGAGATAGTGATGCATTACCATAGTGTTAAAAACCTCAGCATAGGAGGGCACACCGTTTAGTCCATGAAGACTTGAAATTTAAAAAGTGCCATACAGACATTTCAAAGAGAAATGCATAAAGTCTGTAGACACATTGACTTTGTAGTATTCTCACACCTGTAAAATTCTAACACATTAGAAATGTATTATCAAATAAGGGATGTTAAACTTCAGTATACCCTGAATAGAGAGAGCTCTTCTGACCAACACAAATATCATTCTTATGCTTCCAGGGTGAAATCCTAGGAACTCAGCTTTTAGTCAAGACTTTTCTCTTTGTTTTCAACAGAGCTTAGGCTTGAATCACCCATCTTTTACTTCCAGTGAAAGAAAAAAAAAAAAAAGTAAGATAAATTGTTGATGAGGCAGACAAAATTAGCTTTCTTAGCAAGGCATGAGAAATTTTCTCCCCACATGAGAGATGGTTATTGCAGGATTGTGAATAAAGCTGGTGTGGAAGGTTCCAGCATGCTTTTGAAAGAGGTTCCATAAGAATGCTAATGTAGGCCTGCACTGAGTTTTATGATATTTCAGATGAGTTGTGCTGCAGTTCCCAATGGAAAGGACCTCAATTACAAGGTCATGCTGCAAAGCTGAGCCACCAAACATGGTACCAACCTCCATTGCTTCCTGACAATCTTTAGAAATTAGAAAGGAAGAATTGTGTCTGATGTTCCAAAGATCATGAGCTGGACTAATACCTGAAAAAAATGTATAACACATTAAAATGTTATCAGTGAGCTGCTTTAATTCAGCTAGTGTATTTCACCTGAGCAACAGAGTTTTGAAAGAGTAAAGGCAATTTACCATCAAGACAGCAAAAACAATCCAAGAAAAATGGCATATAAATTTAGTCTTGTAAAATAAAATAAAAAAAAAATCTGGGCTTTCAGTAACTAATTAGTTTAACTGCACTTTTCTAATTCATTTGGCTGGATCAGCTCTAGGGAATTACCAAACAAAGACAAAGAGAGGAAAATGTTATTTCACAGAGTGCCTTGTGATGTACCTAATAAATCCAGTACTGGAGCTTAACTGTTCGCTGACGACTACAGCCCATGCCTTCGATGTCATGACCCCTGTTGGGCTAGGGGGCATGACTCTCAAAGGGTTAATGTTTTCCACCTGTTGTTGACCACAGAGCAAGCTCTCCTTGCAGGTCTCCTACTGGGAGAATGTGGCCCCTGACCTCTGCAGGAGTAGGATGTTGCAATACAGGCGCTCCCTAACAAGCACCACAATCTGGCTCACTCGCTCCAACTGGCTGGTGCTTAAATTCAGTAGTAAAGCAAGTTATGAATAACCAGCAAATCATTAATTTGAAAGGCAGGGATAAAGTCTCAATAAACTCTCTGTGAGGGTTATCATGAGCTGCGTATGTTATGTTGCTAGTTTGGGCTTTTCCTTATGAAAATATTAAAATCAACCCAAGCTGAAACAACAATTTGTTCTCCTTATGCCTTTTTACTTATAGAGTCTTATACTCTGCCTTTTTCTATGCACAGAACTGCTTTGATACTGGAAGCTTAGCTGCTTGTGCAGGCAGCCCAGGTTTCCCTCAGTGGAGTTTTGCCAGGGAACTTGATGGAAGCAAGATCAGGATCAGAGACAGAAAAATATGGACATTTTGATTCAAGTGAGGAAATAAACCAATAACATTCAATTAGTATATTAATATGTCAAAATTTGATTGTCAAAGTGTGCTTTGTTCATAATAGCATTCTTTGATTCCTGTTCTTTATCCATCCTTTCAAAGAGAGAATTAGATCTATTTCCTTTTGTAATTTCTGGAGTTTTAGTATCTAAAGCTGACTCAAATTCCAAAACTGACCAATCAGAAGTGACAAATTAGAACGAAGTCCTTCTTAGAGAATATTAATTACCATTTATTTTAGACAATAACTTCCTATGAAAAATACACTTCACATTCATTCAGAAACCTTCAAAATGCTTCTGACTGCAGACAGCATTTTACATCAGTTGAGTCCCCTGTAAAACCTTATTGTTTACATTTTCTTGTAGAAATCAAGTAACCATGTTTTTTTTTTTCCATATGTCTGACAATCTAAGAAACAGAGAGCGCTTTATTTCTGATAAGCTCTGTCAGGTTGGGCTTTTCTTCTTTAGGTTGGTGATCAACTGTGTCAACCTCTCTGTAAGCAGAGATGGTGTTAAATAGGAGATTGGTCATCTATAAATTATGTAGAGCCCTAGGGGACTTCCTGAAAGGCACATGAAGAAGCAACTGGGCCTTCTGTCATCCTATGTAACTTCTGGGTATTCATCACCAATAGACCATGCAAGTGGGCTAAGGCTGCAGTTTACTTAAACTCACTTCAGAACAAACATTGGAGGGTGCATGGGAGAACTAAAGAAAGGGCAGAATAATGTGGAGATTTGTTTCACTTCTGTTAAAGCCTGAGTATTCTGCAAGGTACCTACCTATTCTTCAAAGAAAAGGGAAGAGTAGAATATTGAAGTGTATTGGTGGATGCAAGGAGAAGAAAGTCAAGATTTCCAAAGATGAATGTTGCAGTTTTGCTATGATGGTTGTAATATAATGGAAAACATTAAAATGATGGAGGTTCAGAGAAATGTGCTCCCTCTATAGAGGACAAATAGTATTTTACTTAGTTTAAATATGCTAACATGTTAAGCCCGTCACATGAAGAATTATGTATTAATATATTTAAGACTACAAACCTACACCACAGCTTTCTCACTCATGCTATAACCATTTTAGAAAAGAACTAACTGGACTGTTGAAAGCAACTGCAGAGATTCCCAACCTAGCATTAATGTGCATTGGGAAGGCAAGTATCAGGTATAATCATCAGCTCAAATTTAAAAGCAGTTTAGTCATGTATCTGCAACAGCTCCTAGCCTTATTTATCTTTTAATATAAACAAAGATATATAGCTTCCATATACGAGATGCTTTATAAGAGGATTGATGGCTCTTTGTTTTATGACCTATAAATCACAATTTGGGGGTTGTCTGTTTGGATTTAGACAATCTCTGAACCCCTAGTCTCTTTATATCCACCAAAAGCTCTAAAGTAGCTGGCCACAAATATTTTTAACATGATGCTGATTAGAGTAATTATAAAAAAAATTCTAAAATTCTAAAACTATAGTGGCAGTTTTTAAACTCCAACATAGCATATGGTGACCAAGGACTCTCGATACAAATTACACATCAATGTTTCCGGCTCATGCAAAGAAAGTGCATTTGGTTTATGAAAACAAGGCTTTTCTGCATCATTTGCACAATATAAATTTCAGAAATGGCTCTGAAATATAGAAATTCAGTTTTGCATTTAAAAAATATAAAAAAGAAAAAGTCTCTCTTTTCAAAACTCTGTAAAATTTTGCATTCAAATGAAAAAATATACTATTATGCCTTAAAAAATGAAAAATTTATTCCAAAGAGTATTTAGAATATTTATTTGTAATGGATACTATCTCACACATATACACACACACTAAATCCATATGTCTTAGCTCAAGTTTTTGGGCATGTTACCCTGGGATGGGGAAGTGTGAAATCAGGACACTCATGACAGGAAATACAAGACATGGATCAGTTGCCAGCTTTACACTCCAGTTTGCAGATAATTAGCAGTTTTATATGAAAGGATGAAGCTTCCCTCTGGAGGTTTCTAGATTATATAGATTTACAACATATGGAGCTCTTTTCAGTCCAATGGCTTTCAAATGTTCTGTGTGCAGAAAGTATGCATGTGAGATAAAAAAGCAAAGTGTTAAGTAAAATGATCTTGTGTTCATGCTAAAAATCTGGTATACAGGTAAATATGTACTTTTAAATTATTTTTATTAATGTATTTTATTATGTACAGTTTCCAAATTGCATTATAATATGCTCTGATTTTTTCCCTTAAAAAAAAAAAATAAGGAGGTAATTTTGTTCCCAGCCAAACCCGTTCAGAGCCACTTCAAGACTACAGATTTCAGATATACCCTGAGATAATGCTGCAGTGTATGGGCTACTGGGTTTGTCCTCTCTATTTTGCCACTAGCAGCCAATATTCATATAGGGTGACAAAGATACAAGATTTATCTTTCATCTTCTTTATCTTGTGTTCTGTTTTCTTGCCTTGTAACAGTGGATGAGAACATCATATTAACACTTGCTCATATATTTTTTCTGCTCTGAATTGTTAATCTCATAAAAACACAGTGTACCTAGACACTGTCACCTTTTCTCCTCAGTCTCACTGGTTTTTGTCAGTACAAAGTGTACTTCTAAAAGAAAGACATATCAAAAGCTGACATAAAAGTGGTGCTTCAAAACACCATGAATAATAGAAAACTATAACAGATGTTACTGTGGAGAATACAATAACAGAGGCCATGTTCTATATCCAAGTGGTTTATACTGTGAATGGTCTTGTGGTGCACCTGATGAAAACTGTTACCTATCAAAATCATAGGTAAATTGATTGACTTTTTCATTGCCTAACATAATGAGTCCCTTGTCTTACTTGGTGTCTCAACATCTATTGCAATACTAAGAAATTACAAAAATAGAACAAGTTTATTATTAATAACAAAAAAGCTTGGAATACTAAATAACTGGACACTCATGTAAAGTGGACTGATGGGGCAGGAGGAAGTGAGCAGCTGAGTATCTCATCTAGAGTGTGAGATTGGGAGCACGCAAACACTGTACCATGGTACTCATTGAATTAGGCATAGTTTCTTTAGGCATCTACCACCCAGAAGTAAATATACATACAAAAGCTATGCAGAGAAGTTTGCCCACTGTATTCAACTATGCTTGATTTCCTTAATTTGATATCCAACATAGCACTTGCTCCACTCCCCGCTTAACTCCATTGGCTGAGCCACATCCCAGTGATTGCCACTGTGTCAAGATTTCCTTGCCAGTTGCTCTGTCCAGCTATTACCAATGTTTTGTTACCACAGATAGATATGGACTATTTCGGCAGAATGACATGGCTGCAGCAATACTGCTACTGCATCCTGTTCCAGTGGACTGAGATTTCAAAAAACTAGAGATTTAAAATGTAAAGTACTGGAAAGAAATAGTTGTGTCTATGGGCGTACACTTGGAAAAGCAACTTTCGCTGCTTGATGAGAATTGTAACATGAACATCTCTTTCCCTTTATCTCCAAAATGAAGGACAGATTCAAAGTATGGTCTTTATCATTCCAAGTGCAACCAGGTTTGGTGAGACACCTAGTCTTCTTACTTTTATTCAGACTACAGCTTACTACCTCTCTCAGTACCCCAGAAAGGATTTGGTTAAGAAAATCTTCTTTTCTGAGAAGTTTTTACTCTGATATTCAGTGTCCATATAACTAAAGAGATGTCTTCCATATCTGCAACATTGACCTTCAAGGGATGTTTGACACTGTCACTGACTGTACTGGGTCTGTCAGAGACAGAATTCATTTTCCCCATAGCAGCCCTCATAGTTCTGTGCTTTGCATTGGGAGCTCAAAAGGCGTTGATAACATACCAGTGTTTTGGCTAGTGCTGAGCAGTGTTTGCACAGCATCAAGGCTGTCTTTCCAACATTCTCGCCTCACCAGTAGGGTGGGGGGTGGGAAATATCTGGCAAAGGAACATAGCCAGGACAGCTGACACAAATTGACCAAAGGGATATTCCATACCATATGATGTCTGCTCAGCCATAAAAGCTAAGAGAAAGGAGGAAAAAGGTGAGACATTTGTCTTCTGGAGCAACTGCTACACATACCAAAGTCCTGCTTCCTGTGAAATGGCTAGATATCACCTGGTGATGGGAAGTAGAGAATAAAATATTTTGGTTTCCTTTGCTTCTGCATGCAGACTTTGCTTTTGCTTTATTAAACTGCCTTAATCTTGATCCATTTTTTTTTTTTTCCATCTTATTTTCTAGCCTTATGTCCTGCTGAGAAGAGGAGTGATAGAACCAAGTGGGAACCTGGCATCCAGCCAAGGTCAACCCACCACACTGACAGAGTGAAGGATCTATGGAGAACATCCGCAGAAGAACTGAGGAATTCAGTAGACTTTCTGCCTGTGAAAGGTGAGATCACAGACTTCTCCACCTTTAAGGAATGTATTATTTTTCTCTTCCCTTTAATGTTTTCAGCAATGTTTGCATGAAGGCCTATTGAAGTATATTACAAATGAAACCAAGTTGGGGATTGAAATCTGTTGATAGTTTGGTGAGGTAGAAAATTAAATGTTTCTCATCTGGGTTAAAAGGTAACAAAATAGTATTAAGGTGTTGGTGTGGCTGCAGAAGAGAAAGCAAATACTGATGATATGTTTGGTAAAAACAAAACAAGAAAACAGAAGTCTAAACCAAATATAACTCAAAAGCCTTATGTATTAATAAATTAATTGGAGAAACTTTGATGTATTTATAATAAGAATATTTCTAGTAATTCAGAAAACTTTACAGAATGACCAACGTTTCAAGGTCTACTTGAAAATAAACTAACATACATCTGGGATTTTTTGCAACAAAGCTGTAAGTAGTTCAGAGAAATGGAGACAGACTTTGTAAATACAGTATACACTTGTTCTTAGGTATGAAATGTCACAGCTACCTGTGGAAGTTCAAAGCTTTATGAATGGAAAAAAAACAAGTCCTGCTGGCTTCTATCAGTTTCTCAGATTATGATAGATTTTACAATTGTCATCAACTAAATCTGATTCTAAATCCAGCTTTTCAATGTTTATTAAAGCTGCAGGCTGATCCTATCTCCCTTGTTTGGGTGAGTAATTCTAATTCCTCTAAGAACTTTTATTGATAACTTGTAAATAGGATTTGTAAACTAAACCCCAGACCTTGGTAAAACTGATAATATTGATTGCTTGGAAAGGAAGAATTAAAAACATTATCAACAGTAGATCTATACATCTTTCAGTTTTCTTTACAATGAGTAATGAAGAAATATATTGTTTTCTTAAGTGGTTATTTTTTTGCCTCCCAATCTGCAGAACAGGGACTGATAGAAACTGCATGGACGGAAAATCAGTGAGACAGACAGAACAGACAACAGAACCAAACCAGTTCCTGCACATATTTCAGTCTAGCATCTACCAAATGTTTTTCATAATGTCTTACCATGTACTACTGTACTACAGTTTCTTAGATGATCATCCATTTTTGGATTGCATTCCTAACATGGAGACAGACCAGGATCTCCTCATAGATTAGGGAAGATAAAGGCTTAAAGGAGAAGATATCTTTAATAAAATCCATTCTTTAAAGATCTTCCTGCTCATGGATCATTTCAATGAAGACAAAAGCAGATTAATTATATGTGAAGTATGACACAATATATTTAATAATTCTAAACAGAAAAAAAAAAAAAGTTTCTTTAGGCAAATTCCATACCTATTAGATAACTAATGGAGTAGGTACTTTGTACATACCTCCAGATCAGTTTTCAAAAATGTGGTAGACATAGTCTATTCCAAGGTTCGTTACTGTGTGGGATTTATATCTAAGATCCCATGCCTCCAAAGCTGTCTGTTTGCTATGCACTGGAAACAAAAGGAGTTTATCATGTTGATCTTGCTTAAATTTAGAAGTATCTCAAATCATCCTCCTGAATCCAATTTTCAATCTCTATATTCTTTTATTTCCTAACAGAAATAAAGCTAAAACTATCCACATAACAAATCTTCAGAGGAAATTTTTTGCATCTTCCAGCTCATCTGAGACCTCTATATATGATCAAAGCGTTAATATAATGCTCTAAGATTTTAACATACTTACATGCTCATAAAATCATTCCCTTCATTTTCTAAGAATTCCTTTAAGCACCAAAATGTATAAATAGGTAAGAGGTTAATCAGTTAAGGAACTGATACTACTCTGTAGTATAGGGCATGTAAACAAAATATTTCAAAAAACAAAAAGAAGAAAACCTCAAGTCTATCATTCCTTTCTTACTGTTGATTTTCCACTTAAACAGGACAAGGGAAGTCACCACTTTGCTTGTATTCCCATCTACAAAATGTTTTGAAAAAAAATTACCATCTTCTGTAAACAAGGTGAGTGAAATACATTAACAATGTAACTGAGGAAAAATAAGAGTGTACAACAGTTTTCTAATTAATGAAACATGAAACTGTAGAGTGTTAGCAACTGATCCAATTACAAAATATTAGCTGCTCTGGTAGTCATGAACATGAAGGTCACGACACAATCCTCCTTGCAGATGTTAGATTGGTTGACACCTGCGAATCATTTGGAAGCAAGTATTTACTTAAATATCTTATTATGCTACCAGTGTTTCCTTTGTTTTCTTTCACACTAAAGCTTTGCTCCCATGGGACCAAAAGTACTAGAAGAAAGTCCATGTTTTTTTGTTGTGGCTTTTTGTTTTGTTTTGTTTTTTTCTATGTAAAGGTCTAATTAGCATTATCATATTGTATTTTCTTTTCTGACCTTAGTAGACAAGTCAAAAAACAACTCCCAAAATACTGGGGATCATTCCCCAACCTGACTCTCATTTCTTCAGCAAAAGAGCTTTCTCTAGAGTCTATTATATTTCAAGTTTATATTATAACATAGGGTGTAAAATACTGATATGCCCTTGAAAAACATCAGTATTTGTCTACATTTTTTGTCCATGTATTCATTTACATGTTGATGTAATTTCAGAAACTTTCCTCTCAGAGACAAGAATGGTGAATAGAAACACAGATGACAAAGTGTCTTCAGAAGAATGGCATCACAGGAGCCCTCAGTCTTGTGATTCCTAGGTAGGAATTGATCACCCATTGTTCAAAACACTGAAATAGTCAGAAGCATTTTTATAGGATTCATTCATTTCTCACCAGAATGGCTGGAGATGTTTGCTGTTCCCAGCAAACAAAACAAAAAGTGATTCTTTGTGCTCACACACATGTAAGATACTTGTTTTATGGGAGTGAGGCACATCATTTAGGGGTCCCAGAAATTAAGACACTAAAATCTGAAAATATATATTAAAATTAATTAATCAAAAATGTCAGTTGAACAATTGACCTCTTTCTGTCCATGTATTTCAGAGACTCCTATAACTGTAAATTAACAGAATTTCCAATGATCTTACCATATTGTTAATAACATGAACTCAGCCTGATTTGAACTGAGATTTTAGGAGGATGGTGTCCTAGTCACCAGACTGAGGAAATTTAGGACAGTATCTACAATGCACAAGGATCTCTGAACTAGTTCCTGTCACTCTGCCAGCCTTGTGGCATAGCCTTAGAAGGACAGGCATTGGCAATCCAGGCTGAACAATCATACCAGGGCAACACTAGAAGCAGGATTCCTCTCTGAAGGGTCTGTAGCCTAGTCTGGTACTGCTCTGACTCTATTCTGGCACCATTCCTGGGTTTCTTGCAGTCACTTCCAACTCTGTGCTATGCATGCCTGTCTAGTCTTGCCATGCCCAAAATCTCAGTTTGCCTTACTCAAGTTCTTCTATTTGGTCACTTATGACAGACTTTGGTACAAGGATTTAAATTTCTTTTTTTCCACCTTTTATTTTATGTCTTACCAACTGAAAATAAAATCAGGTCTTGGGATTTGTTTTTTTTAATCTCTTCCCAAGTAAATAATTATATGTAGAAATCAGTCTCCTCTTTGTGACCATAATGTTACGTTTACCAGTACATCAGCAGGAAATCTGTTTGAAGACAAAATAAGCATGAACCCACCGTACTTGCTGCCATCAGTCTACCTCCCTTTCACCATGCCAGCTGGATTACTATGAAGTGTCATTATATATACAAAGGAAGCAAAAGCAAGCCTGGCACTCAGAGCAGCTAACCAGTAGAGGACTAAAGCTCCAAAGCAGAATCTATTGCACACTGCAGTCAGCTGCTAAAACACTAATACAAAATATTATTAATTCAAGTGCCCTAAGCTGCCATGACAGTGGCTGCTGTATATGTATTTATTTATCTTGTATGGATAAATATATAGCAATAAATAGAAATCAAAATACTTCAAGTTTACAAAGAAGTGCTATACTTTATGCTCCAGAAATATTAACATTAGTAGTCATGACTGTGTTGGATCTGGGCTATAATTTCACTTTCCCAGAATTTATAAAGTTGTAAACTTGTTCACAAGCAGACAATGCCCAAATGAAAAAGGCTTAATCTGTGCTAAGCATATCTGATATGATATCATCTTTTGCTAGTTAAAACAGTGTGCTAACATTTGCAAATTTTGAAATGTGTGTTACCATGACTGCAGCAAACATTCTATTTTTAGATTCTGTTAATCTCTCATCTTAAAATATAGAACTGCAACTAATAACAACAGCCAGTACCTTTCCCTCTTCTAACAATTCAGATATATTATTAAAGAATTACGGTACACTCACATGCACAGAAGTGGTTTTAGACACTTATTGATGAAATTTTATATTAAAGAAAGCCTTTTAACATGAAACTAATTTTCTGTACTATTTACTAACAAGACACAGATATCAGTTAAAATTAACAAGTGCTATTAACATTCAATTTGTAATTATCTTATTATGCAATGATAGATGTTCTAATTAGGCAATAAACCAGGATTTAACTAAATATACTAAAAAGACTACATTTAGTAAAGAATGAAGATTTTTATATTTAATCCCACATAAACATAGACAAAAAATTCCACATATACATGCAAAGACCCATCATGATCCACTTCATCAAAATGAAGACAAATGTTCAGGAAGAGATAGCTTTGCTATCCATTGAAATACTTTAATTCTTAGTAATAACTTGTACAATAGTCAATAACGGACTTTTGGAGAAAGAATTCAAAAAATAAGGTAAATAAAAGCAATAAAAACAGTATGCAAATTCAGTTTGTGATACAACAGTATTTCTTCTTTATTCTGTTTCTCCCATTTCTTATTCTGTCTATTGACCATCACAGACAATTAAACTGAAGTCATGTTCCATATTTGTTTCCTAAGTAGTGATGAATAATTTAGAATCCTTTATCCTACCTGCATAATTAGAATATCTGCTTGTTGGGGATTTTGTTTCGGTTTGGTTTGGTTCTTGGTTTGTTTTGTTTTGGTTTTGTTTTTTTTCTATTTGCATCACTTCACATCTATTGACATAGAATTTCACCTATGGTTTTGTTGCCTTGTCATTCTGTGTTACCTCTGCAACTTTTTGCCAGTATCTTCAGTTTAGTCTGTCTTGTATTATTTTCCATCAGCAGTCATTTTATATGTTCAGAACACAAGGGCTTGAGCAGCAGCTCTGAGGACTCACCAGTTTCACAAGCAAGTCATAGGAGTCTAAAAGTGTACATTCTAAAAGTGAGGGCTATGTAATAAATGAGCAAAAAGGAAAAATTCAGTTCAGGTAACTTGTTAGCCAAACTGTGTAGCAGGGATAGAAATCAGTAAACATTCTTCAAGTAAAGTAGATCTATTGAAAATTACTCTTTCATTCAGACATCTTTTGTTCAATGGACCTAGAGCACAGGTCTGAGAAAATACCACACATGTTCCTGACATCTACAGAAACCATAGAATAATGGTTTGTTCTAAAACTGTGGAATCCCATAAGCATAGGAAAAAATAATTTCAAATTTATCCAAGTTCTAATTACAATAAGCTCTCCCTCACCTCCACAAGAATTTCTTTTATCTCTGGTTTTATTTGGATCACAGTTGCATTCTAGCATAATGTCTGAAATACCTACCAGCTAGCACACCAGCCACACAGCACTGTGTATCTTAGAGGACAAAGTTTAACCAGTAAATAAAAACAAAGAAGGAATGAGTGAATAGTCCTCACTAATCTGTAGATTAATTATTTCCACGGGGAAGTTATGAAAACTCCTGATGCAGCTGACACTGCTGACAACACATATTTCATAGAACCATAGAATGCCTTGGGTTGGAAAGGACCTCTAAAGGTTATCTAGTCCAACTACCCTGTAGTGAGCAGGGACATCCACAACTAGAGGTTACTCAGAACCTGACCATGAATGTCTCCAGAGATGGGGCCTCCACAACCTTCCCAGGCAACCTATTCCAGTGTTCCACCACCCTCATGGTAAAGAACTTCTTCCTAACATCCAATCTAATTCTACTCTTCTTGAGTTTAAAAACAATGCCCCTCGTCCTATTACTGCATGCCCTTGAAAACAGTCCCTCTCCAGTTTTTTTGTAAGCTCCCTTCAGGTACTGGAATGTTGCTATTAGGTGTCCCCGAAGACTTCTCTTCTCCAGGCTGAACAATCCCAACTCCCTCAGCCTGTTCTCATAGGAGAGGTTTTCCAGCCCTCTGATCATTTTCATGGCCCTCCTCTGGACCTGCTCTATCAGGTTTATGTCCTTTCTGTGTTGAGGGCTCCAGAGCTGGACACAGTACTCCAGGTGGGATCTCAACAGAGCAGAGGAGCCTGTGTTGATAATAAGGATAGTTCAGACCAGGTGCAGGACCCTGCATTTGGTCTTGTTGAACCTCATGAAGTTCACCTGAACCTACTTCTCCAGCTTGTCCAGGTCCCTCTGGATGACATCCTGTCCCTCTGGTATATCAACTGCACTACTTAGATTGGTGTCATCTGTAAACCTGCTGATGGTGTACTCAATCCTGCTGCCTATATCACTGATGAGAATGTTAAACAGTACTGGTCCTAGTATGGACCCCTGAGGGACACAACTTGTCTCTGATCTCCATCTGGATTTCAAGCCATTGACCACTACCCTTTTGATGTGACCATCCAGCCAATTCCTTATCCACTGAACAGTCCACTCATCAAATCCATATCTCTCCAACTTAGCGAGGAGGATGTTGTGGGAGACTGTGTCAAAGGCCTTGCATAAGTCCAGATAGATGACATCCATAGCTCTTCCCTTGTCCATATTTGTAGTCACTCCATTGTAGAAATCCACTAGGTTGGTACTTGCAGGACTTGCCATTAGTGAAGCCATGCTGGCTGTCTCTGATCACCTTCCTGTCCAACATGTGCCTTATCAGAGCTTCTAGAAGAATCTGCTCCATGACCTTCCCAGGCTGACAGGTCAGTAGTTCCCAGGGTTGTCCTTTCTAGCCTTTATAAAAATGGGTGTAATGTGTCCCTTCTTCCAGTCACCAGGACTTTTCAAATATAATGGAGAGTGGCTTGGCAACTACATCAATCATTTCTCTCATGACTCTGGGATGCATCTCGTTAGGTTCCATAGACGTGTATGTTCAGGTGGTCAAGAACATGATCTTCAATTACAGTGGGAAGGACTTTGTACCTATGGTCCCTGCCTTGTGGTCTTTTAACTTGGGAAGTGTAGGGAGAGAGGTTGACAGAGAAGACCAAGGAAAAAAATGTTGTCGAGAACCTCAGCCTTCTCATCTGTTGTTACCAGCTTGGCATTCCTGCTCATCAGGGAGGGTATGTTTTCTTTAACCTTTCTTTTCTCATTGATGTACCTGTAGAAACTCTTGTTATTCTTCACATCCCTTGCCAAGTTCAGCTCCAGCCGTGCCTTGGTCTTCCTGACCTCATCCCTATACAATTGCGCAGCATCTCTGTACTCTTCCCAAGATACCTGTCCCTGCTTCCACTGCCTGGGCAGCTCCTTCTTGCCTTTTAGTTTGACCAGCAGGTCTCAACTCAGCTTTGCTGGTCTCTTGCCTTCCTTGCTTGATTTCTTACACATGTGATCGAGAGCTCTTGCGCTCTATGGAAAGTTTCCTTCAAGATCTGTCAGCTATGTTCTGCTTCCTTGTCCCTGAGGACCATTTCCCAGGCTGTCCTACCGATAAACTCCTTGAGGAGCTGGAAGTTTGCTTTCCTGAAATTCAGGGTCCTGGTTATACTCCTTGTCTGATTTGTGTCCCTTAGTACTGTGATTTCCACCAGTGAGTGATCACTGCAGCACAGGTTGCCTCCAATCTTGATATTCCTGATGACCTCACCTGCACTGGTGCCCAAAGATCCAGTATTGCATCCCCTCGGGTAGGGGTGTCTACTTCTTGTCCTAAGAAGTTATCTTCAAGGCATTCCAGGAACCTCCTGGATTACCTACAGCTTGCTGTGCTACTTTTCCAGCAGATGTCAGGGTGGTTGAAGTCCCCCAGGATGATGAGAGCCTGTAAGTGCAGTGCCTCCTGTATCTGGAGTAAGAATGCTTCATTAGGAGGCTCACCTTGATCAGGCAGCATGTAGTAAACTACAACCACAAGGTTCCCCTTGTTGCCTTGATCTCTAATTCCTACACATAGGCTTTCAGCTTGCTCTTGGCTATTCTTTAGGGACATCTCTTCATGCCCTATCCATGTCGTATCATAAAGGGCAACACCTCCACCCCTCCTTCCCCTCCTGTCCCTTCTGAACAGCTTGTAGCCATCAATAGCACACTCCACTGCTGATTATGGTCCACAGGGTAAGCTTGGACTAGCAATTGTTGGCTCACCTTTTCATGCATGAGTACAGTGTAATAATTTGAACCTACTGTAAAATAATTAACAGTCTCCCTTAAGGTGAGCATTATGGTGATCCAGTGGGATGTTTAGCAACCTTAACTTGTGCCAATTCATTACTGTCCAGCTCGCATTAGAAAGCCTTCATAATCATGACCTCCAAGGACATGCTTCTCAGGAAAAATTACTGTCATTATCTAAGCTTAACTACCATTCTGGATTTGTTTTCAAACAGGTCAATCTCCTAACACACACAACCACACCAAAACCACACACATCTGTAGTCAATGGATTATGTCTCATTTACATAGAGACCCAATCTCAACAGTTCAATTTGTATTTGGGAGTTGTCTTTCAACAACTGAGACCTATTCAGCAGAAGACAGGTTGGATTATGGTAAGCCTAAATCAACTGGACTAAGAGCAAGGCCTAGGTGCCCTGGTCTGACAGTCCATAGCTTCAAGGAAACTGTGGTCCTGTAAATGTAGTTATTGATATATGCTTTTTACATGCACTGGTGAATTAAGGACTTCTTGGGCATGGGTGTGAGTACTGAATCTTGGTCATCTAAATTATCAAAAAGTTTGAATGATCCCTTGCAAGGTTTTGGCCTAAATCAGCACTCACACATAGTGTGTATGAGTTAGCGTGTATGAGTAAGCATAGGTGAGGGTTGAATCCCAACAGTCAGGATGTGGTCACCTGGTTTCAGGGGCCAAGAGAGCTAAGTTATATGGATGTTGCTAAACTTTAGCTGTTGGCCACAGCTCCAGAGATTGGGCATGGTAATGTAGTCCAACTGTCTCCAGAGTCAGGTAGTGCTGAGGGCAGTGTGGAAAACCATATATTTTCCCTTCCTACAAAATACTGACATTTGAAGTCAGAGCCAAGAGGGACAAGGAAGAAGGGAAATTAAGAGCATAAGAGGAAAAGAGACCAGTGGAATCATAAAGAAGTGCAGGGAATGGTTTGTGGTCACACAGCCTGAGGAATGTTTGTACTTGAACCCTATTACGCAACTTTTCCACTGCTTGCATAACTCACTGCTTTTACATACAATTTTCTGCAACAGAGTGTGCACCAGGCAGGGGGCATCTTGCCAAAATGTTCACTCAGCTCCCATGTCTCTTGTGTCTGCGGGGACCTTCACAGGGACTTTTAACTAGAGCAATGAGGTATACAAAAACATTTGTGGGTACAGGAGAAGTCCTCTGGAAAGCAAAGAAAGTGTAGTATTTCTCTCATACCTATATGCCTGGTCTTCTTCAAGACCCTGAGGCTGCAGTCATGGTGCAAAAAATCTGAATTTGTGAAGAAGAAATAAGTATGGCGATGTTTCCAGTGCAGGAGTTTTATATGATAATGTGAGTATTCAGGATGGACTCACTTGGATGCACAAAGTCAAATCATAGTCATGACTTTTCACCTAGCTTCATGGTACCTAGCACCATGAAGCCCTAATTTTTGCTTCAAGAGTACAGTTAGCATTGGTGGTAGACAATGAATCTAGCCTCACAGTTGTGCCTACTGCCTGGATTTCCTTGTACCCTTCCCAAGCTCACGTTACTTTGATCAGCAGTGCAAGGGGATCATCAGGGACAGGGGACAGCTCCGTGCAGTTTCTTACTCCTTGTCAAGCAAGACTGTTCTTATCACTGTCAGTGAACATCAGAGATCATTAGATCATTATATCATTATATAAAGAAGGTGCAGACTCTGACAAACATTTTTTGCCATAGGCTTTTTGTGTCATATATATTCTGCATCCAAGCAAAGGGATAGGTTTGCCAATAAATGGTGGACTGCTTTTGTACTGCACTTCCTTTCCTGTTACACAGAATAACAGTTACAAACCAGGAAGACAAAGAACTGATGTGATTACCAGTGTAACAATTCATTTCAGAGTGTCTGTGTTTTCCTCATCTTCTCTCTCTGCGATTGTCTTGACTGGGAAGCGCTATTTATTATAAATCACTTAGGGACATTTCAGTTCCTTCTGTATTTCTCACTATTACTACCTATGGATAATTTCTTTTCTTCCAGACAAATGCTCAGTTTATGGGGACTCATTCTGAGGTAAAAAATTCATCCAGTTTTTCCAAACATACTTTTTCTAATTAGGCCTTGCACTTACTAAAGAATTCTGAGTGTGAAATGTTGCTTTTCTATCTAACATTTTGTATCATTTTATTGTAAGTGTAATTACTAATTACTCTGTAGAATCAAATTAAAGTGTAATAACTATGGTATTTCATTTGGCTGTCTTATTATAGACATCTAATTTACGTTCATCTGGGTGTAATTTCAGGAGACACTAGTTTTGGAGGCAAAGACAGCTTAAAAAACTGTGTTGCACTTCATCACCTCCTGAGCTGTTGTGGCCCAACACTGTGAAACTATGGTCTAAAACAGGTCACAGGAGAATCTGTTAAATAAGGAGGAGTAGTTATATTTAACCTGGATAATTTCACATGTTCAATTGTTGCGTAACTGTGCAAATCAAAGTAGGAAGTGTTGATTTGGCTGGTGCAGAGGTATGGCATGAAGGTTAGAAATTTCTTAATCTGGGCTTTCCTCAAAACACGTGTCTTGTAAAGTCCTTCAGAAGACTGGAGACTCATTCTCTTGAATTCTCACATTCTTCAGTGAAGTTTGATAAATATTATTGTAGGATACATAACACAAGTCAAATTTGGTTACTTTCTAAAGGAAGCTATTTCAGTTCACTTCAAGAAGCCTAGGAAGAAAGGCGTATTATCAAGTCACCTGTCTGAAGCATCTATAATACACCTAAATTTTAGGTGTTTATTGAATACTTTTAAAGTAGATGCATATGTTCCTCATGCACTCAATAGAGAAAACCAAACAATAACTACTATCTATATTTAGGGAGACAAGATCTCATTGTGAGGGCTTCAGAGACATGTGTCTTTCTCCAACAGTTGGTCAGAGAAATAATATTTTCCCTAAGTCACTTTAAGCACCTAAAATTCTCATGAATTACAGACTTCTTGTCTCCATTATGATCTTACTTCATCATCTAAATTAGGTGTTGGCAGTATCTTCTACAAATACCACTGAGGACATTAACTGGGAATAAAAAGCAGAATCCTGAAATCAGTTATGTTCCTCTTTTTTTGTCAACTAAGTAACATCACTGCTCTGGAGTCTTTAGCTGTTCATTTTGCTGCAGCTTTCAGTTCCCCTTTTCCCCAAAGGAATGGAGTAAAGGGATTTAATGTGGCAGAGTGCCTGAGCCCAGAGAACTATACTCTGTACAGCTGATGTGACAACCATGCTGTGTAAAGGAAACATCTGATCATTTTTCCTCTGGTCATCTGGAACATTTACTGAAAATACAGAGAAAAACTTGCAGAATTAAACCCTAATGGGTTCATGCAGTGGAACTAATAAGAATATTAGCACAACACATCTTTAAGTAGTCTAAATATTTTTTTTTTCTCAAGTGGACATGCTGTTGAACCTATGTGCAACCTCCCCCCCCCATCATTTCTATACACAGTCCTTCACAGAAATCCATTAAATGCAATAGAGCTCTTTTTTGGGCAGTTTCACTGTCAGGGAAGAATGCAGGAAGGGTGGAACACCAGCTCTCCGATGGAGTAATTTTAGATTTTATTGTAATGCCTGCCAGTGAATATTCCACATGCAGAGATTACTAAAGCAAACTGTGAAAGGCCACAGCCTGCCCTGTAACCCTAAAAGGATGTTGGACTTGGCTCTCTTCCAGGGCAGCAGGATGTGTGGCCTGGATTAGAACAGGAATATTCCTAACATTCATTGCTTTTTAATGATGTCATGCTTGCTAGCTATTGCAAGTGCTTTATACTTTCCTCTGTAAAATCTCTTCTAATACTAACAAAACTTCCTGATGAGAAAACATTTCAAAATAAGACTGTAAGCATCACATCTATGCAATGATAAAAATACAGAGCTGCTAAAATCATAGTTTATGGAAAGAGTAAATCAGCTTCGATGACTCTAGTGTTATTACATGTGTATGTCAAATACTGTAAAATGAAGTCAACAGTACATGCTAAGTCGTTATGTTAATGTTCCTGATTTTATCAATAAAAAAATCTTTACATTGAAAGGTCTCATTTTGCTTTATACTGTATCTAAGCATGCAACCCAATGTTGAAAAAAGTGAATATTTTATTTCATATTGTGATCATTTTATTTCAAGGAGGATGTAATCATAAGATTACAAAATCAAACATGAATATTCACATTTTTTGATCCTGTAAAGCATGATAGTGACCTCTTAATGTGATATATGAATTCTGGAAATAAACATGCTTCTCAATTGTGTTATTAATTATAATTGTGTTGATTAATTATAAATTGCTTTTAGTAATCTTCAACTATCAGTTGCACAGGAGAACAAACTGGAGGTGGAAGCCCCAAAATAGTCTTATTTTTGTCATGACTCTCTAGCAATGTTCCTACTGATCCCATCAAAACTACAGGCTTTTAGTCAAAATACCTCACTGTCACACTGTAAATGGAAATAGATTTAAAATAAATTACCTTTGAAATGTAATTATATCTGCACTCTTTCTAATGAATTGACCTGCAGATGGGCCATCTTACTCAGGAGCTGTGGTCTTTCTGGGATCAATTCCTATGTGGAGCTTTCTTCCTGGAACAGAGTCTTTGTGGGGTTGCCAAACAGAAGAAGAGTCACAGGGTGATCCTGAAGTGATCAGAGCCAATGTGGCCACCCCTGACTGTCCCATCGTGGCTTCTCAAGAGCAAACAGGCACTTTAATGCCTGGTGGGCCAGGCGTCACTGCACAGCTCTCACTTCATCTGAATTTCTGTTGTCTAGAGGAAAGGTCCATTGACACTTTTCTCCATCTGCAAAAGTACTGACAAAGTTAAAAATTTCAGAGGCATGTGTTTATGTTTTGAGCTTCACTGTCTCCTCACCTTTCCATGGCTACTTGGTCTTCTGACACCCTCATGAAGCAGGTGCTGCCCCATCCTTCTGTCAGGCCTTGATGCTCATTAGAGCTGCTGGCAGGGCACCGACATGACATGAGACTGCTTGCATGGGCCTGATGTGCCTCCTGAGATGGCTGTCCTCATCTGGTACCTGCTTTTGAGGACAGTAGAGTCATCCCTGACAGTCTCTGGGAATCCTGTTTCAGTGATCAACCGTCTTCTGACTGAAGAACATATTCCTAATATCCAATCTGAACTTACTCTGGTGCAACATCATTCCATTTCCTCATGTCCTATCTCACTGGTCATCAGAGTGAAGAGATCAGCACCTCCCCCTCTGCTACCCTCCTGAAATTTAATCAAGCTCAGTACTGACTATGCATAGTCAGGTAGCTCTTTCCTGGGAAATGGGAGCTTTTTACTAAATCAGTTCATAGACTTATGTTCATAGACATAGATCATGTAGATCTGATATATATTTTTAAATCTAACATGGGTGGACTGTGAATAAGGAATTGATTGGATGGCTGCATCCAGAGGGTAGTGGTCAGTGGCTCAAAGTCCAGATAGAGAGCAGTGACAAGTTGTGTCCCTCAGGGGTCCATACTGGGGCCTGTCTTGTTTAACATTTTTATCAATGATACAGACAGTGGGATCGAGTGCACCATCAGCAAGTTCATGGATGACACCAAGCTGAGTGGTGCTGCCGATACGTCAGAGGGATGGGA
>JANIJG010005591.1:121489-144772 GCA_024611175.1 Megaceryle torquata
AAAAAGCTATGACCAAAATAATTACCTGTGTTTAACTGTCACAAGTTTAAAATGTCAAAAAATCCCTGATCAAAATTTCTTTTAAAGGGATCTAAGGAAAGATGTTATGTCCATGGCATACACACCAAAAGCAGTCATGTTAGCTTATTCCTTTCTTTAAAAAAGGGAGAGTAACAATTTTGAGAACACTCACCTATCCTGGGCACAATATCCATCCCATCAGAGCTGTTCAGAGTTACTCTCAGAACACGTTGTCCTCTAGCTGAAATGCAATGGCTCAGATGTTACATCTACTTTACAGTTCCTTTGCCTCCTCCAAGGGTGTGTGTATGTACATATATGAAAAATACACCAGGACAAAATATCATCTGATCATATTGAATCATTCATGCTCTTTCCTGATACAGTTGAACATCCTGACACACTGTAAACTCAGCTGAATGTGTGCCCAGTCACAACAATCTGCTTCTCCTGCAGCACTGACATTTCACTTTGAACTCCATAACCATTGCAGAATAGACTGGAAAAGGCTGTTTCCTGACTTTTTTTTTTTTTTTAATCACTTAGGACAAATTAACTTGATTTTTTATAAGCCATAAATTATAAAAATGGAGTCATACTGACTTCATACATACTTCAGGCTTAAAAGCTTTGGTCTTATATTGAGTTAAATGCTTACTAGACATATTTACCTATAGAAATTAAAAATAATTGTGACAGTGAAACACAAGATGGAAGAAATTTGTTTTCAGTGCTACTAGTATCACCCTATTGTTGCAAAGACATGTCCAAAAATTTTCCCAACAGTGTTAACTTGTTTTGACAGACCCAGACGTATGCAAAGGATGAGTGAAAACTTTATGTATCATAAATACACTTCCTCTGTTTTGTAGTAATACTGCATCATGAAAATAGATATTATTTTGTCATCTCAGCTTTCCTCAAGTTTTATTGGCTTTTTTCTTTTTAACCATTAGATGTTAATGCAACTTCAAAGGTAGAACCTGGAGCAACTGAACTCAGCTTCATGCATACAGCTTTATATTTCAATTAGTAATGGGCTGCCTGAAAAAGCTCAGGTTTCTCATTAGGACACGGGACTAGAAGAAAACTTGTGGAGAATCTCCACTTTTCCAGGCAAAAATGTTGCTCACAGAGTATTCATAAATACTTTACTTCTCCATTTCAAACAAGTTTAGAAATTATCTCATACTTTTACACTCTGAAAGACATCCTAGAACCTCATTCCTCTGCTCACTCTTCAGTTTTCTTTTGCTATCCTGCCTAAATGTACTTTGTGACCAGTACTGCTAACTTCTTGTAGAATCAGCTAACTCTTAGCTTTGTACCTCTTTCTTCTTCACACTGTTCAACCTACCAAACTATAAAAACCTAGAAATATTCACATTGGTCCAAAGAAAGAGAAAAAGATACAATAAATGATCCCTTTTTGACAAGATGAACAAAATATGCACAGAGAGTGGGTATGTAGAGAGAGGGGCAAGTATAGACTGATTCCACATTTTAAATATTTTTCAGTTTCTGTCAACCAGCATTTTAAGTTTGGGTTGGAAGCAGCATACAGGATTAACACTGTGATTAATAGCCTCTCTGCTAAACTTTATGACTTCATTATTCAGCATCATTTTCAGCTCATTTATGAATATGTTGAACAGTACATATCCCAGCAGAAATCCTGGGAGACTCACTTGATGATCTCCCTCTATTTATTTCTACCTTTTTTTTTCCTAATTATTAACCAGTTAGTAATTCTGCAAGAAGACCTTTCCTCTGATTCCATGACAGCTTAAATTTCTTTGAGAGTCTTTGGTGATGGTCCATGTCAAAATCTTTTAGAAATTTCAATCATACCATGTCATCTTCTTCATATGTTCATTATCTTCCCTCTACAAAAGTATTTCTGAAGACTTACAACTATACAGGAGTGAGATCCAGCCTTCTTACATCCTATATTAGAACATAAGTCTCAAACAGTAATTAAATTTTAAACTTTCCACCTAATGATAAAGAATAATTTAATTTACCAGGGAAGGTCCTTTGGGGTTTAACTTTAGTCATATTTGCATGGCCAGAAGGTCATAGCCCAGTTGTGTATACATATGCCACACCTACAGATTTGTCACAGTCCAGTTTAATGGTACTGTTCTCATAGACTAGAATTATAGAATGCTAGGGGTTGGAAGGGACCTCTAGAGATCATCTAGAGTCCAACACCCCTAGATCACCTAGGGCATGTTACACAGGAATGCATCCGGACAGGTTTTGAAAGTCTTTAGAGAAGGTGACTCCACAACCTCTCTGGGCAGCCTGTTCCAGTGCTCTGTGACCCTTACAGTAAAGAAGCTCCTCCTCATGTTGAGGTGGAACCTTCTATGCTCGTTTATACACATTGTTCCTTGTCCTATTGCTGGGCACTACAGAAAAGAGATTGACTCCTTCCACTTGGCACCCACTGTTCAGATATTTATAGACATTAATAAGGACTAGCTGACAAATTAGTCACCTAGGGTGCAGACAAATTGAGTATGGGGAAGTCTTGAGAAAGACAGAGCCTATGCTCCAGGTTCATGCATCAACTATTAGATGATGCCATATCCTGGGCACAAACACACATCAGCACTCTCTATCCCTCTTAAAATCCATTTGTATAGACATCTTTGCAAGAATTTTGGGTTGAAGAAAGCAACAAAGAAGGGGAAAAACCTAGTTTTAGTGCTAAGTAAAGATAGAAGACTTTGGACTCCCAGTGTCCTTTAGATGTGCTCAGTCTTCCCTTATTTTTGACAATAAATTCAAGGTCTTTACTGTCTTTAAACACATTTTCTGTCTCTCCAGTCATCATCTTCTGCTCTTGCTTCCTATCAAACATGGGAGATCAGTGCTTTATGGATGAAATTATATCATCACCCTATGCAATGGTAATGTAGCCTCCTTGTCTGTATTGGGAGTATCCACCCTGCTACAAGCATGACAATCTATGTAGTACGATCATCTGCATTTCCATACCTTTATATCAATCAATCAGTCAGTCAATCATCTTGGTCTAAAACCTAAGAAAAAAAGAAATGTTTTCATTTGGACCTTATTTCTTTCCCCAATTCACGGAAAGTTTACCTTTTTTTTTTCTGTTCATATGTTTGAAAAGCTTTGTATAATTTATTTTAACTTCCTTTTCAATGACAAGCTGAATTAGACTTCTGACAAGGGGTTTGGACTTTATTCTTAAATTTCCTATTTTCCAAGATGTAGCTTTCATGATTTTTTCATTCCTTATAGAGTCTTATTATTCCTAAATAATTCTTATGTGATTAGTCATTCAATTATAAGTGGACCTTTCCCCACAGTTTTTAAATCTTATTTAAAATTTATCTTATCCTTAAAAATTCCTGATAGTTTAGATAAATCTGATTGAAAGAAATTTCAGTCAGCTTCACATTTAAGTTCCTAATTTCTACATATCTCTAGACTTCACAGAATTCCCACAAAATTTGGGAAGCTTTATGCTGAAACTCGTGACAATAACAAAGCATTAAGACAAACATTTGTCAAGTGAAGATCTACATATGCAACCTCTGCATGCTGCTAAAGCTTTAAATCATATGACTGTATACCACGTTTCCAAGAACTGAAAGATTGCCACTGTTCTATTTAAATTCTATGCAGTCCTACAGTGAGAGCTTTTTTCCTAATTTTCAGTTTTTCTGTCTATAGTCATATATTTTCTGTCATATAGACTGCTAAAGATGCATATGCATATTTATTTCCTGGTGCTGGGTACTATTCCACCTTATTTCTCTGATAAATAAATGAAGCTTTTTTGACTTCAAAAGAGAACAAAATATATCACTTTACAGTAGTCACTATAATACTGATAATTAATAAATCTCTTGAATGCAGATGCAGGATACACTTCCACCAGAGTTTAGCAGAATTGATATAGATTTAAGTGACCATGTCCTTTGTGATGAATGTCTTACTTTCAAATTTACTAATTTTAACTGAACAATAGTGATGTTGAGTGACCCCTATGATTAGTTACCGCAACTGTATTCACAAGGATATATAAAAGTTCTTGTCTCCTCTACAAGACTGTCTACCTTTGTCATTTAAGAATACCAGAAAATTAATCATATTAAAAACACTGATATTGTCAGGTTCCCTGGGTAAAACAATCAGGAATGAATATACTCTACACAGAGGTGATTGAATCATTCCCTTCTGTATTGCAGGCCTGACATAAGATTATGTGTAAAGTTAAAATGACAGTTTTTTCTTTAAGACTTTCCTTTACATGTTAAATTTATTTCTAGAAAAAGCAAAAGATATTTTTTAAAAAAAAGAGTTCAAATTAAATTTTAAATCAACTGGGGTAATATGCAACTTACCTGATAACTGTCTAAATGCAAGTTGTAAAGTCTCAGATAGTTATTCCGGGTCCTTGATCTGTAGACACTTCTACAAAGCATTTGTTCCTGCTAAGAAAGCATATAACAGGGTTGAAACTTTCAGGAGATGTTTAATTCTGTCTGCTAAGATCACAACCTTATCTGTTAGAGGGAAAAATAGTTTGACAGTTTCTCCCTTTGTGTTCTTATGTATTCACAAGAAAATGGTATTTTTGTATCATAAATTATGTTTTAAGACTGCAATCCACACTGACCTATCGCAGGGTACTGATTGGATTCATATGAATGTTAGCATTACAATTAATTTCCTCATTTTTCAGACAAAGCATAATTGTGTCAGAATCAGAGTCAGAAGGACTGACTCCAAAATTAAATGTATTTTTCTGATGATAAATCCAAATGTCTTTCGTTCATGAGGAAACACATGTGTGACAGCCATTGTTTTCTCCATGAACTACAATATGTCTGTCTCGTTCTTTCATTTTGATTCATGAGAAACTTATGGCAGCAAGCAACTTAACCAAACAGTGGTGACTGGTGGGTAGTGAGTGTTACGGGAACTATGCTTTATTATAGAGAGTTTGTAAAAAAATTCTTTTGTTCAGGTAGTTACAGCCTCTGTTTTTTTAACACTTTACTATCACATTTCTTCAAACAAGCAAGATTTTCTTATACAATTTACTATTCTTTCATGCTCTTCTCCTGTTTTATGCCTTGCATCTTCATCTGCTGCTTTCTAATTGCTAGGGAAGGCAGACAAGATGTCCCATTGGGAACAGATGGCTTTCTGGAAATCTACCAACAAGGGCTACTCCTGGAATAGATTTTATCTGCAGGCCCCACACAGAGGTAATATATGATACCTACAAATAGATAATGCTCCAAAGGCTTAGGAAGGAAAAAACCTATATCCTGCTGGAGTTCTTAAGCCTGTTATGACCACAACATGCCAACAGAAAGGCAGGCATAAAAATGAATCCTATATATAACATTGAATTTTTGAAGTGAATTTTCTTTACTTCTGTTCATTTCCTATGATAGGGGCAGCTATGTTTAAAATGCATTGTTTCTGGAGGGCTGTGTTTTACTTCTCAATGGTAGATTTAATTAAAAAATTGAAATCAGCTATAATGTTATCCTGCTTTACAAAAATGGTGTGACATGTAAGATAATATCTGAAAAGAATGTAGAAGCATCTATAGGAATAAGATACAAATATGTTGGATTATGGTAAGGTCAAAGAACTGTCTTTGTCAGTGTTATGTCTTTCTATTCTTATGTTCTGCACCTTTACTTTCTTTCATCATAGACCGGAGAGATGCTATTTGTAATATTTTATAAAATAGATATTTATTTTGGTTTGGTTTTCCTCAATCTAAAATAAAATTGATTGTAACCATATTGTATACGGCTGTTCTGTGTGTCTGGAAAATATTATTCAGAGGTTATGGATGGGGCTATAAAACTGAGAGATCAGAGATATACTGTTTATGGTAGAAAAATACAAACTACAGATAGCAAAGTGACAATAGTACTCTGTATCCTCAGGATTCTAACCTCAGCCTTGAAAAATATGAGGTTTACTTATTGTTCCTGTTCACAATACAAAATTAGTATTAGGGAACTTCAACTTTTCATTATTTATGGAAAAAAAAAAAAGTGTTCTTTTTTTTTTTGGCTGTGAATAAGAGTTATCAATAATTAATCCTAAAAATTTAAATACTGGAATGCAAGTACTGGAAAAAAAATATAAATGTTACCAATTTATTCCTAAGATTTAACATTTTGAACATATTGTTGTTTGAGATGGAAAAAAAATGGCTTGACTGCTTTTTGCCTGAGTGGGTTCACCATAGGATTACCATGATATGACTACTTTTTGGAAATTTGAAGAAGTTCCTTTTTATTATAAAGCAAAACTGTATGGAACACTTGGAAACACAGTCACAAATTAGGTGCATGTTAGCAGTACAAGAGAAACAAAAAAGAAGACATGAAAGTACAACCTTTTTGTCAAGGTAGAAAAAG
Organism: Megaceryle torquata; assembly: GCA_024611175.1. NCBI lineage: Eukaryota > Metazoa > Chordata > Aves > Coraciiformes > Cerylidae > Megaceryle > Megaceryle torquata. The sequence continues at coordinate 127,945 of JANIJG010005591.1, forward strand.
TGATACTTGCTTACCTTTTGAGTATTCAGGAGAAAGGGCAAATGTGGAATAGTATTAGTCAGAGTGTTTGTGTTACCTTTACAATATAAACTAGAAACAGCTATTTAGGCTATAAATGGGAATAACTATAGAAATTTCATGTGGGGAAAGCAATATTCTTTAATTTCTGAGGCAAACTTTGGACATTTTAGCCTACCCACTATTTGATCAAGTTCATTTAATTTCTGAGATACGAAGTTGTCAATTAAGGGGGAAGATGCCAAGCTCTGTATGTAAGTCACATGCACAAAGCCATGCCATGATTAGTGTTCTGGATACAGTACAAGCACAGATCTGCAAGTGCAAATTAGAAACCCTTGGCACATCTCTTAGGGTTTGTTTTAGCTTGTGTCTGTTTTGTCAGGCCCCAGGGAGCTGTTAATATGTTCAGGACAAGGCAGGGCTTTCTTGTCTACACCTTCTTTTTCTTGGCTGGCCGTTATGATCATGGGCAAATTTTTCTTAGGGTCTTGTGGTGCAAAATGCAGGGGAGCAGTGGACTCATAGTGACTGAATCAATAAAGACTATTGCAGATCATCCAAGTCCCATGTACTGGGGATGAAATTTGCTTTCTTAACCCAGATGAATGGTTTCTTCTACCCTGAAACAGATGTACAGTGCAGTAATAATGCTTCTCTCATGCTCCAGGAGTTGAGATGTCCACCACAGCTTGGTCGCATAAGTTTCTGGAGCAGGAGGAAAGCAGCAGCAAAGTATTCAGAAGGATGTGACAGTCGTTGAGCATAAGCAGCCTTGCATCAAGCACTTTTGCCCATTACATAGCCAGAATACCCCGACTTAGAGCACATGCAATGGCATATCCTTGTATGCCCATCATATGAAACAGTTCATTGTACAGCTGGAGACCCATCATCTTTGTGAGACCTGGTTCATGAGTCTTACGTATCAGGGTTTCAGAAATTTGAAAGGGCTTATAATATCTTGTCTTTCATAATATTAAAGTAAACAGAAAAGCATACCAGCAACAGTTTATCTGACCAAAGGTACTTGTCCGGGGTGCATCTCACCCTTGCATAGATGACTAGCAGAGATCAGATGAATTGAGGTCTAAGAATCTCAAATTACTAGAAAAAATGTTCATTAACTTAAAAATTACTCTGAACTGTGCCATGGTTTTATCATTTACATTCTTGTATCATGTAAACTGTGTCATCCCACTTATCCTACATGTATATAAGTAGAGTCTTTACAATTTTAGAATAAGTGAGTAGATACTACAGTGCATAACTAAGGAGAAAATAAAGGAATTCCCAGTTAGATCTGGTCACTATGAGCCAACCATTTACACAATCAAGACTCTTGCTGTAGAAATGAGGGGAGGACTTGAAAGAAGATTACAGAATCCCAGAATTTCTGAGATTGGAAAATACCTTTAAGATCACCTAGTCCAGTCATAAACCTAACACTGACAAGACTTTGACTAAACCATATCCCTAAGCACTACATCTACATAACTCTTAAATACCTCCAGGGATCCACTCAACCACTTTCCTGGGCAAGCTGCTACAGTGACGGATAACCTGTTTAGTAAGGAACTTTTTCCTAGTATCCAATCTAAACTTCCCTTGATGCAAATTAAGGCCATTTCCTCTTGTTTTATCACTTGTCACTTGCTTGAACAGACCAACCCTACAACCTCCTTTAAGGTAGTTGTAGAAAGCAGCAAGGTCTCCTCTCAGTCTCCTTTTCTCCAAGCTAAATAACCCCAGTGCTGCTCCTCATAAGACATGTATTCTAGACCCTTCATCAGCTTTGTTGCCCTTCTTTGGACACAGTCTGGTACCTTGGTGTCCTTGATGTTGAAGTATTTTCGTAAACATGCTGGGTGGGGGTGTAGGAATGACGTTTCCATTGTTGCCAATGTGTACAAAACATTTCTATAAGTATGGTTCCTTCTCTGTGCATCTCAGAGGAACGTGCAGACTGCACTAATAATTTGTTTAAAAATCTTGAATTGTCTCGTGAATGTTTTATTGACAAAGTATACCTGATTAGAATGTAAAGAAGTATATCACAATTTCCCGTGGATTGTTCTATTATAAAACCACCATGAAAGACATTAGAGATCACCCATTAAGAAAAAGGTTGTATGTGCTCTCATACAGTTCTTCTATTACCTTTTCCAAAGATAGTAATGTCTGGGGTTGAAAGTGTATGTAATTTTCCAGATAGCTTTCTCCACAAAAGCTGTATCAGATGAGGCTTTTGTCATAGTGCTCACTTGATCATTCAAGACTTTCAGCTTTGTTGATCTCAGATGTGTTTGAGTCACCAGTATAGAGGTAAAAAACTCTTCCTAGCAATTAATTTCTCCAACAAGATTATAATCTTGAAAATGAAGCAAGATTATGTTGTGCATTTCCCAGTCTCTTAACAATCTGTCAGGAAAAGCAGATTGATGTTGCTCCATTTCCTTTTATTATAGCTTTTGACATGGGAGGAAGTGGAATCTTTGCCCTTAACTCTTGGCCAGCAATCATAGCTTTGGGAGAAACACAGACCTGAATACAATAATTAAAATTCAATCCAATTATTACAGTTAATGTACATTAGCTTGGGAATGTCAAACTACTAAGTATATAAGGGAGGCATACTTATAATTTGCCATAACAAGAACATCACACAGAAACTGTCATCTAAATAACTTGTTAATTAACAGGATTATGTAGTATTTTGTCAGTGACAGGGAGTTTGTCTTGATAATAAAGAGTATGCCATCTTTTCCAAAGTTTTTACACTTCCAATCTAGGTTATGAATTCTGATTGTTAACGACTCAAAATTGTTAATTCTGAGTCCAAGTAATTGAATATTAAGGAAGAGACAAAAGTGATCAGGAGATCTTAAAGGTTTTCCTGGGATTCAGCTTTTGTCGGTTATAACTTTCAAGTTCCAGCTCAATATTCAAACTTCTATAGTTTTGACATCTCGGCTCAGATTTGCCTAAAGTATACGTGGTAAATTTAATCTATTCATTATCTGTTATAGTAGATAATTACTGAAAGTTACTGCCTTCAACTTTAAAAGGAAACTAGAATTTAAAACAACTTGTGAGTGCAACGGTATAAAATTTAGAAATTAGTGTGCATAAAGTTAATAAAGTATGTTCTTTAGTTGAACTGGTAAAATAGTTCAGTATCTTTTTGGGGAAAAAAAATTAAAATAAAAAAATTGCTCTTGTCTTCCACAGACTCATTTAAACTAGGCCCAGTGAATCATTCTAGCATCCCCTGTGATGGAGGTATTTTTATTTCATGACAAAATCTAGTTTTTTCTTGTCAAATCATAGGTGCAAATCTGTTCTACACAAAGGTAGAATACACTCATATTAGTATATCTGACCCAGATATTATCTGCACACAACATACAATTGACCATATGTCTCATATAACTCATTTTTTTTTTCAATTTATTAAATTTCATTAAATAAAGTGATATTTGTATTGCATGATGTATCATGTACTTGAATTTCTCTGTAAGAACCTATCCTAAGATGCAGCAGTGCAGCGTTACCTCATCATTATATAGCCAAATAATCTTTGTTATTATAATAATCTTTTTCATAATTCATCCAAGATTTAGCTTTTTTCCATTTCTGTTGAAAGTGTTATTTGGATATTCTTAGTATTTATCATTCTCTTCAATATCTATTCCTCAAATATGTATGGAGAACTAGCAAGTACCATTTTAGTTACTCTGTTAGTTGTTAAGCTATATTCCACTTATAAGGGCCTTCCATCTGAAATAACACACCTGCACAGCTGTTGATACTTTTCCTCTTTGATCTTCCTTTGTTTATTTATGGCTTTCTCATGTTTTAGAGCCTATATTACACACTCCTTACTGCTCTACATAAAAAAAAAAAAATCTCCAATTTCTATTACCCATTATTTAAGTCATGCTGAGTTATTGTGATGTGAGATATATTAATATAAATATTCCAATTTAATTTACTAACTTACAGGACTACAAAGTAGAGATATGAATAGCTTTACTAATTTCAAATAGGCAACAGGACTTTTGGTAGTCAGAAGAAATCTGAGTAAAAAAAAAAGGATTTTAAGCTAAATGATTCTTACATAGAGTAACACATATATGCATATGTGCTCTGTTATCTTGTCAAATTCAGAGATTATTCAAGAAATTTAACTCTGCTTAAAATTCAAAAGAACAATTGAAATTGGCATATATTGTGTTTGTAATAAGATATCCACACGATCCTCCATCTCAATCCACCATTAAATGTTTATTTATTGTTACTACAAAATTCAATATGTCCATATATCTTCTTTCTGATTACACTCATTTTTCCCTAAGATTTTAAACAAAAACACCTATCATGAATTGTTAATTTTGAAAGAATTTACCACCATTTGTGAAATATTATTTTAAATAATGAGAATAAATGTACTACAATATGGTTTAAAATGTAAAGAAAGTGTTCATAATACCAAAAGACAAATTTTAATGGATATTAAATAGCTTTGCTCTCAGCCTTATGTAAGCAGGTACATTGTAACTTCATTTGGCATTTTATAGTCATTGTCAACAAGAACTCGTGAGCAGCCTTTCATCTACAGGAAGTTAAACAAGGTTGCATGAATGAAATAATATTTTTCATGAAAATGTATCATCTATTTATCTATCCACAAACATCATTCACTGTTTTATAAACAGTATGAATGTTTAAAAAAATTCAGTTAGGATCCTGAAATTGAGTAAATCAATCCTTGCCGAACAAGTAATGTGCAAAAAGAATATGAGGCTGTGAACTATTTGCACACAAACTAGAAAAAAATAAAATCACTTCTAAAATAAAGAAAAAACCAAATTAATTTCACTTGAATTTAAATTATTTGTCTTTCTTTTATGGATCAAAATATCATCATTTTTTTGTTGCCTGAGAATTGATATTTTTTCTCCTTTTAATTTTTTACTAGAGGCCTAGTAAAAAAAAAAAAAAAATTAAATATTAAAGAACTTACAAAAAGGAGGAACTTATAAAATCAAATTGAAAATATCACTCACCAAAAAGGTGAGTCAAACAAAAACACAAACCAAAATACAAACAAAACCACCAACAAGCAAAACCACCAACAAATAAAACTAAAAACTAAATAAAAAAACCCAAACAAAACAAAATCTAACAAACAAGAAAACAAATAAAAAGCAAAACAAATCAAATCACAAAATCAGAAATACTCAGAAAAGAAGTGCTACATTCTGGTCAATTCTTTGATATTTTATTTAAGGAATCTCTATTATGAAAAATAGGGAAGTAGGGGAGGCATTTCCATCTGCAAAGTTCCTAGCAAACACTGAAACAAAACAGTGTATTAAAAAATTGGACTTTTTTGGTCTATAGAGATTTTTTTTTTTTCCCCCATGATTAGAGGACCTGAACATCAAACTTTTTCAAGGAAATCCTTCAAAGAGTAACTGATTGACAAGAACAACTTTGAAGAGTCACACTTAGAGGTACCTACAATGGTGACTGACTTCCTTCAAAGATCTTGAGGCTTTAAGCTGTGCAATGATGGCTTGACAATGCCTAAACACCTGGGACTGAATTTAGCACAATTTGCAGTTTCTCATTCTGTGTCTCTTTACAACTAGAGAGAATTTATATCTGACTCACCTGGATGTGAAATCAAATCAATTGGCATTTGTAAAATACTCTGAGAACATCAGCTGATAAATTCCACAGAAAATAAAATACCCACATTAAAATTGTCAAACATTTCATGCATCTGGAAGTTAGTTAAATAAGTTGAAAGGAAGAATCTATATGGTAAAAAAATGTACAAGCAAAATAAACAGACAGCCTTTGTTACATGGCATTACATAATTTAGGTTTACAGACATATTCTGTTGCAGCTGATAATAAGCCATGCAGTGTGAATGTGAATGTAAATGAAGTGCTAAATGGTAAACTACACCACTCCGATTACACATCAGAAACATCCTTTATCTAGGTTGTTAGTGCCAAGAATATTACTTAATACAACAGGAAGGGTTGAAGGGAAATGGGGAAAAATGCAGGGTAAGTACAGCATTTTTCAACAGCAAATGCAATGTGTAGACAGGGTATTCTTTTGTATCAGTGTGTTCAGAGTAGACATTTGCATTATTGTCTATGTTCTTTTGAGATATTTCTGGAGAAAATGTTTGATGAAAGATTGTGTTTGATTCATTCCATATTTTCCTTTGGATCATCAATAAAAACCTTAAACCAGATGGAAAGAAGAGGTAACCAATACCATAGCCTCAGACTAAGTACTCAGATCCTGATCTAGTTAAACACTTAAGCATATGTTTAGCTTTAAATATGTGTGTCCCATTTTGAGATTATTTGTGTGCTTAAAGTTAAGCTTATCTCCACATGCTTTTTTTATCAAAGCTGAGCTGAGCCACATTCAGGCATAATACACATGTCATACTTAGAACTTGAAAACACTTAGCTTAGTCCTAAACATTTTTAGTCTAATTACCGGAAGGTGGGGGAAGTAGAATTATAGAATCCTTTATGTTGGAAAAATCCTTTAAGACGACTTCTCCAGTCCTGCTGGCCACATTATTCCTGACACAAGCTAGGATGCTGTTGTCCTTCTTAGACACCTAGGCACACTGCTGCCTCATATTCAGTCAGCCATCGACCAACAACCCCATGTCCTTCTCCACTGGTAAGCTTTCCATCCACACTTCCTGAAGCCTATAGTGTTGCCTGGGCTTGTTGTGACAAACAACAGTGCTTGACCTTGTTGAACCTCATATAATTGGTCTTGGCCCATCAATCCAGCCAGTTCATATCATTCTGTAGAGATTCCTACCCTCAAGCAGATCAACACTTATGCCCAGCTTGGTGTAACTTGCAGACTTGCTGAAGGTGCATTCAGTCCTATCATTCAGATCATTGATAAAGACATTGAAGACAACAGGCCCAAATACTGGCCACCAATTGGATTTAAACATTTTTTTTTCCCCCAGCAATAAGTATTCTTTATTTGTTGACTTTCTGTATCTTCTCTGTCTCCAACATGTTCCACGTTATCAATCTACCTTTTATTCAGGTCTTTATTCATTATAATAATATGTAACATTGCATGAATGGGACCTACAAGAAGGCAGGAAAGGGACTGTTTACAAAGGCCTGTAGTGATAGGATGAGGGGTGAGGTTTTTAAACTAGAGAAGAGTAGATTTAGATTGGATGTTAGAAACAAGTTCATTACCATGAGGGTGGTGGAGCACTGGAACAGGTTGCCCAGGGAGGTAGCTGAGGCCCCATCCCTGGAGGCATTCACGGTAAGGCTCTAGAGGCTCTGAGTAACCTGATCTAGTTGAGGATGTCCCTGCTTACTGCAGGGGGGTTGGACTAGATCACCTCTAGAGGTGCCTTCCAGCTGAAATCATTCTATGATTCTATGATTCTATGAAACATAAGTAAACTGTGGCTTCCTTTCCTAAATCAGCCATAATGTTTGTTCAAGGCCAGATGGTCTACACAAATAGTTGTTCTGAGTCTCTAGTATTTCCAAAGCAAAGGGCCATAGCAATGCACTTCTTCCAAATCTGGATTCTCTTCTCTAAGTATTGTCACCTGCTGATCATCACTGATATCTACAGAAAGTCCTTGAAGATCTATTTCTATCTATCTTATTTCTTTAACTTTCACTGAAAGAAGGCACCATGTATCACATCTGCAATAATTTTTGCTGTTTCAATGAAAATATTCTATGTTGCATTACACATTTTGAATCTTCCTCAGATAAAGAGGACACTCTCACTGCACATGCATTTTTGATCCAGATAATCTGTCCTAAGTGAAAAGCCACCACTGATTATATGAGAGAGTCCATGGATTAAAGTGTCACTCTTGCTTGCTCAAATTCTCATATTCTTTTCTACTGGGATAATAATACTGTGCAGAAAACCTGCATTTACTCCTTGGTGTGCTCTTTGTCACTACCACTGGGGAGCAGTCATAGTCATTACAACAGTGAGACACTGGGACAAAAAGTACCAGAGAGGTCAGGTATCCCAGCTAAACCACAAGTACCTGCCCATTTCTTTCAAAGGGCTTACCTTGGTGCTACTGTTTACAACTTTGAAAAGAAAGTTTCAAGTGCCACACAAAGCAAAACATAATCCATCTTTAGTATCAGCACTGACTCCAGCAAACTAACAGGGGCATCATGGAGTAAAAAAATTGTTTAGTCACTTAAGCCACTAGGTGTTAAAGGAAATGCATACAGGGAGCAGTTCTAGAGTAATAGTGCCTTTGTTTCTTTGCTGCATTTAAGAGTAGACTTTTTTTTTAAATCATCTTGTTGCTTTTGCTTTCCTTTCATCTGCTGCCCACAGCCAAGGCTTTTGAGGAACTCCAACTGGGAATGTGGCCAACTGCTACAAAGGTTGTTACATGGTTTCCGAATTATGTTCTTGGGTAAGGCAGATGTTGTTTAAAATACTGCATGCAAAACACTAAAATAAGGATGACCAGTAAAGCAAGTAACTACAAGAGCACATTCTCCAGAATAGATTTTATCCATCTTGTGTGTTTGGCAGCTGGTCTCTAAGCAGTGCACTAACTGAGAAAATAGAGGGAGAAAATAGATAAATAATCAGAGCCTCCTAAAGGCCAAGATGAAAAAGTGAATTTCCTCAGAAAAATGCCAGGAACTATTCTTCTTACCGTCCCATACTTTTCCATTTGCTCATTATTTAATTATAGTAATTTTATGGCATCGATTGTTACATTTCCTTACAGGCAGAAAGAGAAGATAAAGTCTTTATCTAATATTGCATTTATTTTAAACTGAATCACAAAACAAGGAAGAAAAAACCTAAAGACTTCATGTGTTTAATGTACCAGGAGTTGGATGAAAGCAGAAAAGAATTAATTTCTTTTGAAACTAGATCTTTACACAAGTGAAAAATAAACATAACTCCTTCTTCAAAATCTTCCTTCCTGCAGCCAATGCTCTTTACCCCAACCTTTATGAAGGTTATCATATCTGGAGGCAACACTGTGAGGATTACATCCTCTGAGTTTCAACAGTTTGTACTGAGATCTAGGAATCAAAGATTTGCCCAACTTTCTACAGACAGAAATGTAATTGTTGCAGTTATTCTAGAGGCATTATGTTAGACTGACAGGAACAAGTAGACTCAAAGTACTTGTATATAATATTTGTGATGTAGGCATATGTATATGCAATTTGCATGGAAACCTAGTATTTTATAAAACAAAGACAAAGCCTGGGAAATTACCTCCTCTATTTTCATCAGAATTTTTCCTGGCTAAACATAACCAACGTACCTTTTATGCATCTAACAATGTCTATCACTCAAATAACCTGCTTCCATTTCAGATTGTGCCTTGGAAATGGGTGACCCTGTCCCCTCAGATAAAACAGGCAAAATCAGGGCAAAGACAGGTGAAATAGGGACAGTGAGTGCTGAGGTTGATCTGTTTTTCAGATTCCGGTCTGCAGATCCGTGGGTTACTAAGAAAAAACAACTCACTGCCCATGGCCTCCATCTAGATCTTAAGGTCCTGCAAAAAGCAGGTTAGCTACAGAAAGAGAAGGAATTTTTCAGCAAGCTTCCCCTAATTATACTCTCCCATGCCATCATTTTTAGTTCAATGGAGTAATTTATGGAAGTGTCTCTAACACGTTCATAATTTAAAGCATATCTACTTATAGTATATGTGTTGTATAAAAGATGAAAAACAAAGGGTTAAGTAGAGAGGATTGCCTGCCACAAGCAAATGAAGAATAAAGGGGGAAGTGTGGAAGGAGGTGTAGAAATACGAGTCTGTGTCTGTCAAAACACAAGAATCAGAAATGATTAGAGTCCAAATTACAAGTCTGTCTCTCGTGAAGCATGATAGATTTAAAATACAGGAGAAAGCAAATGACAATTAAAGAACAAGCTGGAAAAACTTTTGGCAAAAAAGAAAAATTACAAAAAGTAGCCTGACACAGCCAATCAAATTAAGAGAGCTCTTCTTGATGGAATATTGTCTATTGTAAATGAAGGCAAATAACTGTCTAGAGGAGAAACAGACAATGAAACTTAATGAACACTCTGAACATCACTGTTTACTGTGTGAATCATTATCACTAAATCCAAAGCCAGCTAGATTGGGAAGGCTTTCAGAAATTATCTGAAATATTGTGTCCACGTGGACAGAATTTTTTTTTATAAAGAATAGTTCATTCACATCTGTGAAGGACAGACTTTTTCTGCTAACGCTCCTGAATATATGATAATTAGCTAACATTCTTTCAATTAGATGACACATAGGGTAGATATTTAAAGAGATGTGATATCCTAGAAGCTAATTTTCAGTGTGTCTGGAAAGTACTCTCTCTTCATATCTGCATTTTATGTATGGCCTGACTTATACAACATCCAGCTTGTCTTTCATCCAGTTTTCAGGCTTTGATGTAAAATAATATTTGCTTTATAAATAAGTTTGTGGAACAAATACAGAAAAAATGAGGCTGAATGTCAAAATTCCATTTCCAATTTGTACTTCCCAAACTTCCAGAGTATTTGTTATTTTTCTTAAAACCCCAGCTGCTAAAAACAAGAGGAAATAGAATTTAGACTTTTGTTTAAAAAGATGTTTTAGGTATCTTAGAGGGTGAATAGCGTGAAATTGTGAAATAAACCATGCAAATTACTCGGAAGCCAGAAAGAAAAGAGAAAAGAAATGCAATATTCATCAAAAACCCCAAATAAAAATAAATAAATAAACAAACCCCCCAAAACTAGGGCACTTCAGTAATACAGGGAAGATTACATAGAAGTTATTGTTTTGAATTTTAAATAAAGCTTATAAATCTGGATTTGTGTTCAAATTCATATTATAAATTTTGAGGTTTTCAGATCTAAGATTTTGCTTTGCACTCAAGCACTAATTTGTGTTGATGTATAAATAAGACTGAGTGTGAGAATGGAAGGACAAGGAAGCAAACTCAATACTGTCACTGCATGTAATATGTTTTCTATCACACATTTTGTTCATCAGCCAACAACTATCTTTTGTACATATATCTTGCTGAGAAAAGGTAGCAAAGTTACTCCTTGGAGAACTTGATGAACCAACTTTTTTATAGGCAATATGTCTAAGTGTAGATTTTTTTTACCCTCTCTTGGCTGTGTCTGGATGTATAACTTTAACCTCAAAGGATATGCTTCCACTCTACTTGAACAAATAAAGCACTGAAGATCCTTCAGAGACAGAGCTCCCAGCATTCCTATCACCTTGTTGAGTCTTATCTATTCTTGTAGTTGATGAATCAGTAGATAATGATATTTGCTGAGGTTATATCATCCGATAAGCAATACATTTCAAATTTGCACTCATCTAAACTAAGCTGAATAAATGAGGCTGCTTTTGCACTTAATAAAAACTGGAGCAATTTAAGAAATCCTCTATTTATGTTGATTAGTAATGGCCTTCCACTGCCCCTGAAACTAGTTCACCTCTAAAGCACTGAAAGAGCTTCTGTAGCAAATGTCTTTTAAAGTTATACCAATAGTTATCACATATTCTCACATAGTACAAAATAAAGCAGTTGTGCCTAGAATGGCTTCAATTTGCCAATCTCTAACACCTTGCACATAAGGAAATCCTTTAACAATAGAGTGAAGTCCAAACTAAACACAGCAGAATTGTTTTGAAGGATGGCTCATTTCCTACTTCTGTCTCTTTACTGTTGATTATTTAAGCACTCATTTCACTTTATAAATGGAAACTGAATAATAGTTTACTGCTGGAAAATTATTGGAAATCAGAGTCCATTCGAGTCACAGGCATGGCTATTTCCTCTCTGGACAGGAAGACTGTGCTCAAATGGTCCTTTCGGGATCTCTGAATGATAAAAAGCTTGTTCCTAGCCTCTTTCAAGAAGATCTGTGTAGTGTTTTCATATTTCTCTCAGGAGTAAAAAAAGAGTCAGGATGTCCCTCTCCAAACATGGATGTTAGAGCAGGAAAAAGGAAAGGTAAATATACATTTTCTACTTGTCTAGACAGCATAAAGTCTGTTTGCAAACCTGGAATGAGAAAGATCCTCTAGCTTCTCACTTCCCCCTTTATAACTTGTCTTTATTTATTTACATTTATATACAAAAAGAGACTGGAAAAGGCAGGTCTGTAGCTATAGGCACCTGTGACAATATCTTTGTAAAAAAATATTATAATACATAATTCTTTTCAGCTCATCTAAAGATGTTAATTTCCAGACAGAAACTAAATAGTAAACCCTACCACCACTCTTTCCCTCTTGTACTAGTTCATCTCTAAGAGCTGGAGAAAGTAAAGAGATTTCACTGATTGTCTTGAAAAGAAGGTGCAGGATATTTGTGATAGGTTCTAAAGTCCAGAGACTGTAGAGGAAGATTTTAAGTTGTCCAAAGCTGGTAGTCTCAGTTAGTCTGAGAGCAGAGGCAGCAGATTTAGACTCAAGAAGCCTAGGGAAGACTGTGGCTGCTGATGGGATGGATATTACTTTTCATAAGCACTGTAGGGCTGTAGCTCAGATTATTCAAACCACAGACATGTTAGTATCATATGCACAGAGTAGCTGTTTTCTGTCATGAGGCATTTGATCAAATACCCTCTTCCATGCCCTAGATGCCTACAATTGTCTAGACTCCTTCATTATCAGTGGAGAAAGATAGACACTTCTTATAATACAGTTTTGTTCCTCTTCAATTAGAAGTCCCTAACAGGTCAGCTGAATCATGTTTTAAAAATACATTTTTTTCTTTTATTCTTTTTTTCTATACAGGGGATACATGTTGACTGGTTTAGACATAAACATCCACACTAAAGAATTCTGAAGTTTTTGACTACTTTAATGGCAAATACTTGTCACAGTACTCCAGAAACCCTTTCACAAATACAAAATAAAGTTCTCACTCAGGTAATTTTCTTCAAAATTACTTTTCAGTCAGCTCGTCTCATCCTGTACTGTTGCATGGGGTTACTCTATCCCACATGCTGGACTTTGCAGGTAGCTTGGTAGAGTTTCATGTCATCCCATTTGTCCAGCTTCTGGGGTCCCTCTGAATTGCAGCCTTACTCTCCTGAATATTGACCGGTCCTCCCACATCACTGATCCTGCTGAGGGTGCACTCCATCCCATCACCCAAGGCACTACTGAAGATGTTAAAAAGTACTGCTGTCAGTGTTGACCCTACAGAAAACTGTCTGCCATTTAGACTTCATATCACTGGTCAAAATACTTTGAGACTGATTGTCTAGGTAATATAGCATGCACTCACAAGTCCAAATACCCTGACAGAAAAATAACTGTTGCTTTCCCCTCATCTACAGATCCATTTATATCTTTAAAGAAGCCAATCAGACTTGGTCAGGCATGTTTGTAAATCCATGATGGTTGTTCCCAGTTTTCTTCTCCTACCCATGTCTAGACATGGTTCCCAGAAGCATATATTTAATCATGTTTCATCATGTCCCCCTCACTGCGCACCTCTCCTGGGATGAGGATGAACTGAGATGTGGGCCCATGCATTGGCTTAGCTTGTCAGGGCACACATCTGGACAGGGCAGAGCTGTGGAGAGCTGAAGACTCCTATGGTGGTGCTGCAGTTGAGGCTGACAGAACCCAGAGGCTGACCTTGGGTCATGGACTATAGGCAGGTGCACAAATTCCAAGAGCTGGAGGAAAAGTCATGACCAGGAGAGGAAATATCAGCTATACAAGGTAATAGGAAGGGAGAGAATGAGAATCATCTTTTTGATTGCTGTTTAAGAGAAAAGGTTGGGTATACTTTGTAAATCAAAGTTATTTCTATACTAAACCACCCTGCCATGGAGGATTTGTCCACTCCTCTGGTCCTGCTGCAACTGTTCCCTCCAGAGTTTGAGTGGACAGAGAAAAGAGTTATAGCATGTGGTGACTGTCAGTGGTTCTCACCTGCCTCCCAAACAGCCATCAAACTTTCCACATATGCACCTCAGGAAGAAAAGCAAAGAAAATGGTTATTCTAGTTTACTTTTGTTTTTATGTATTTATTTATTTATTTATTATTTTTGTTCACCATTTATTATGTAGTTCTGCAAAACAGGTATAAAGAAGCTTTTGTTGAGGGTTTCTACGACATAATTCTGACAAGCAGAACTAGGCAGCTATTTGACTAATTTATTCTTGAGATTCATTTCCTGACCTTTCTGCTTTCAGAGAGCAAGAAGGGTTATATATTCCTATATGGCCAGTAGAATTCACTGCTTGATGAACCCACAATAGTGGGCTTTAATGTAGGAGACATCATAACATAAAAGAGTAAGAAATAAGTAATTATGTGCCCTGAGGATTAGGTAAGAAAAATAGTTGTAAAAAAATCTTCAAATATAATGAGAAATCCTCCAAGAGGGCCATGGTGCCCATCCATAAAACTAAGACAAAGAAATGTGCTATTGTCAATATTAAGTTTGACTCGACATTACTGTACAAGTTTTGTCTCAGAGTTAAATTTCTACATAGTAGCTTGTATGGAGCTCTGTTTGGGATTTGTGATGAAACCAGCACTGATAACACCAGGGGCTTTTTATTGCTGAGCAGAATCAAGGCCTTTTCTGCTCCTCATGCTGCCCTGACAGTGAGTAGGTTGGAGGCGTACAAGAAACTGGGAAGGGACACAGCCAGGACAGCTAACCCCAACTGACCAAAAGGATATTCCATACTATATGACATCATGCTCAGCAATAAAAGCTGGGGGAAGAAGGAGGAAGGGGGAATGTTCAGTGTTATAATATTTGTCTTCCCAAGTCACTGTTAGGCGTAATAGAGCCCTGCTTTCTTGGAGATGTCTGAACACCTGCGTGTCAATAGGAAGTAGCGAATGAATTCCTTGTTTGGCTTTGTTAACATGCTCAACTATTGATTTACCTTTTAAACTGTCTTTCTCCTCCCCTGAGTTTTTGCCATTGTACCTTTCTGATTCTCTCCATTGTCCCACTGGTGGAGGAGTGAATGAGCAGCTGTGTGGGGCTGAGCTGCCTACTGGGGTTAAACCACCACAATTACTAATATCCTGTATTTCCATACCTTCATCACAGTGCTCAGACATCTCAAGTGACATGGGATACTTGTTACAGCATGTGCAGAAGCACTTCTATCATCTCCTTCCTCCACACCTCCAGTTTAGGAATTTGTTGTTAAGAATCAAGGAGATTAGTTTCAAACGTCAAAAGCAGATGTGAGGATGTGAGGTTTTGAGGAAAGCTTTTTTTTTTTTTTTTTTTTTTTTTTTTAAGAAATGTATAAACCTGCATTTCAGCCACCTTAGGTAAAGAAATTAGAATCACTTCAAACAATCCCTGTTTTGCAAAGCTGTTTAATATTCTAGACTGCTGGTCTGCAGGCATCCAAGTGGAATGCTAATTATCCACTTTCTTCCCCAGCTAAAAGCTTCACAGAGGCTGACAGAAGGCACTAGACTGTTGAACAACAATACCATGCTTTCAGTGGGAAAGACAACTATAAAATGTTTCCTGCAGCCTAATTCTTCTGGCATCAGCTGATCCTTTACTAGTCCTTACTTGACACCAATTAATCTCTCCTCTCCAGCTTACTATTCCTGAGGGCCTTAGATGATATTACTTTATGCTGCATTTAAAATGGAGGTTGGGAGAACACATTTAGTCTCAAACACAGTGGAGTAATACATTTAAATTCCTCCTAATCTGATGAAATGTCCTTCATTGCCCAGCAGAGGTATTTCCAAGTTTGCTTGTTGTCCTGATCAGAGCTAGAAGAGAAATAATTCTGTTCAATGATTTTACTTTCCAGACAATTTTCTTCTAACTAGCTGCACTTTCTGAAGTTAAAGAGATATTTTTGCAGACATGTCTGCTTCTAGCAGTGATAACACTTGATGTTTATAGTTACTACCAAGGATAAGGATGCAGAATGGCTCTAGCATATATGTGCTCCTGTAGAAACCAAGGTCACTGTTTACCACATTAGGGTGCACCTGTGGGTAGAAGTGGACAAGACAGGTGACCTAAACTGACCAAAAAGGTATTCCATTTCTTATATGCCATATTCAGTATACACCTGTGGTATCACAAGAGTTGAGACTTCTTCTATGACTGGGTGACATGTCTGGTAGACAAGGGGAAGGCTGTGGATGTGGTCTACCTAGATTTCAGAAAAACCCTTGACAAAGTC
The DNA here is from genome assembly GCA_024611175.1 of Megaceryle torquata. Lineage (NCBI taxonomy): Eukaryota > Metazoa > Chordata > Aves > Coraciiformes > Cerylidae > Megaceryle > Megaceryle torquata. Next base: position 144,222 of record JANIJG010005591.1, read on the forward strand.
TCCCATAGCTCCTGGAAAAGCTGGCAGCATATGGCTTGGACAGGTGTACCCTTCGCTAGGTTAAAAATTGGCTGGATGACCGGGCACAGAGAGTGGTTGTGAATGGTGCCACATCCAGTCAGTGTCCAGTGACCAGTGGTATCCCCCAGGGGAAGTTCTATTCAACATCTTTATTGACAGCCTGGATGAGGGGATCGAGTCTACTGTTAGTAAATTTGCAGATGACACTAAGTTGGGTGGGAGTGTTGATCTCCTGGAGGGTTGGGAGATGCTGCAGAGGGACCTGAACAGGCTGAATCGATGGGCTGAGGCCAATAGTATGAGGTTTAACAAAGCCAAGTGCAGGGTCCTACACTTTGGCCATAGTAACCCCATGCAGCGATACAGACTGGGGGATGAGTGGCTGGAGAGGAGAGAGGCTGGCAGAGAGAGACCTGGGACTGGTTGACAACCAGCTGAACATGAGTCAGCAGTGGTGGCATGGAAGGCCAATGGCATCTTGGCTTGTATCAGGAATAGTGTGGCCAGCAGGTCTAGGGATGTAATTCTGC
>JANIJG010005591.1:144872-199314 GCA_024611175.1 Megaceryle torquata
CAGGCAACTAGTGACAGGATGAGAGGGCATGGCCTGAAGCTGCACCAGGGGAGGTTTAGGTTGGATCTTAGGAAGCAATTCCTCACAGAAAGGGTGATTAGACACTGGAATGGACTGCTCAGGGAGGTGATGGAGCCGCCATCCCTGGAGTTGTTTAAGGAAAGATTGGATGTAGCACTTAGTGACATGGTCTAGCTGATGTCCTGGTGTTGGGTCATAGGCTGGACTTGATGATCTTGGAGATTTATTCCAGCCTTAGGAATTCTGTGATTCTGTGATTCTTCAATGGCTGCCATCCAAGGAGGACTCTGTATGTTCTACTTTTACGTGTTCTTGAATTCAATTCCTATCTGCTGCTGAGTCCCGTTTGTGCCTGTTCCACAGCACTAGCGGTGACAGTGAGATAACTGCCACCAGTGGGGTTGGGTTTGATATTGGTTTGGTATATATTTTTATCTATATCTTTGAATTGTTATTATTTTAATTAAAGCTGTTTTAGTTTTTCAATCTATATGTGTCTCTCCCTTAAACCCTTTTTCTTCTCCTTTAGGAAAGGAAAGGTGTTAATAGGGACCATCTGTCACTGATCGAGTAGCCAGCCCAGCTCTAACCCTCCAAGAAAGACATGTAGGTGCTGGACTGTGTCCAAAGGGCAACGAAGCTGGTGAAGGGTCTTACAGTGAAAGTGGTGGGCAATGAGTTACTAGTGCCTGAGGGTATTGTGGCTCTTTATCCTAGAGAAAAGGATTTTCAGGGGAGACCTTGTCACTCTCTACAACTAACCGCAAGAGGTTGTAGTGAGGTGGTGTTTAGTCTGTTATCACAAGTAACAAGTGGTAGGATGAGAGGAAATGGCCTCAAGTTGCACCAGGGGTGGTTTAGATTAGATATATATTAGATATATGTATTAGATATAAAAGTCTTCACAGTGTCTTCACATTGTAAAGCACTGGAACAGGACGCCCAGGGAAGTGGTGGAGTCACCATCCCTGGAGACATTTAAAAGATGTGTAGACATGATGCTTGGGGACATAGTTTAGTGATGACCTGGCAATGCTGGGTTAACACATGGACTTGATGATCTTGAAGGTCTTTTCCAAGCAAAACAATTCTATGACACTATTCTATGATCTTATTGCCTCTAATGTAACTATTTACTGATGCATAGAGCATGGTTATGTTCCTCATAATATTATTGAAGATTACCTCAAAATGAGTAAGAACATTTAGGTAAGATTTCTGGATGGACCAAATATTTAGGGAAGGTTTTTCACAAGAGGTAATTTCACCTGATATATTTGGAAAACAGTCAAACTTTGGACCTCTCACATCAATAACATACATGCATGAAAGGTTTTCTTATAATCTAGCAAAACATATTAATTTTTTTTGAGAATTTCACTTCATTTTACTTGGACCATGGTATTCAAAACAGATTTGTTTTTATTGAACAGCTATCAATATCAATATCATGCAAGAACAATTTTATGTTTTAATGCCATTGGGTAACATACAGGTTGACATAACTAATGTAACCTATTTGTAATTATATTATTTCACAGAGATCTTATAGATATTTAGTACAGATTAGACTTTAAATTCACATTGTGACTGCTTGTTTCTTAACTGCGTATTTGATGCTTTTGGAGACCAATTTATAAGTGAACTAAGAAGAAGTTAATAGCTCAAAACTCTCTCTAATCACTGAAAAGGCAAGTTATACCTCGTCCTTTAGGCGGTAAGTATATGAAGTGGACTCCAAGCCAGTAAACAGACCTACTGTCAGTGTTTCCTTTGTCTGGAAATGTAAGGATTTATTTGAACTGAACCCTGTTATATCAGTGTCACTGCTAAATACTGAGGCTGCTTCTTCAAGAGTTTCAGTGATCTTAACTAACAGTTCATGCTCTTTGAAATGAGTTCAAGCTTCTGTCTCCCTTTTTTCTCTTCTGACTGGTCATGGCTAGGCAGAAAGAAAAAAAAAAAGAAAAAAAAATTATTTACACTTCATTTATATGTGCTCAGTATGGACAACTGGAACAACAGCTGATAAACTGTGTTTTGTTTCCTGGCCAATATGGCACATGTAAAAGTTGTGGAGCAGCAGCTGAAAGGCTGTGTTTTTAGTTTTGGGATCAATTTGACATACTTTAGCAATTTTATTGGGCAGGAATTCAGAAGACTCTGATTCTTTTCCCACCCCAGACACCAATCTGGTATCTTTCTATCTAAGTTTTTTAACACCTTTTGTCTGTGGAAATCAATAAACAAAATCTGAAAATAATTTTCTCTGAAAAAAAAAAGTTATTATGGAGATTTCTGACATAATTTTTGACCAACGTATGACTTGAAAGTCTAGCCTTTTTGTCTTCCCTTGCCTATATTGTGCTACATTTATTATTCTTTATTTTAAAATGGAATTATTTTTCTTTTTAAATATGAATCTTAGAATGGCTACATTTCAGACACATTTATAAGTGTATAATTATCAAAATTTTATTACAGAATTTGAAGGGTTATTTCTATAGGGAATTTTTGTTATAAGGCTTCAGAAATTTTTATATGCCTGATCCCTTTAATGTAGTTTTTTATAAATCTGTCATTCAAGAAAATGCCAGACAGCAACCTTGTAACAGGAGTTCACTGTGTACCTAAAGCTAGTGCCTCTGATGATAATCTGCACATTTCTTCTCTCCCAGCCACATTTAGGATACTGAGTATATTGCAGTTTCCATATCTTAAAACCTTTGTCCAGGTTTTTCTTTTGTTGTTGTTGGGTTTTTGGTTTTTTTTTTTTTTTTGTTTGTTTGATTTTTTTTAATGCAAGTAATTCTTGTCCTTGTGCAAAAGACTGGAATAAAGCCTATATACCATTTACAACATAATTATATCCTGTTTGGAGGATATACATTGGATGGTCCACTGAAAAGGAATATTTTCATCCTAACAAGAAAGTATTTAAAATCTGAGTCCTCAAATAGGTCTTTGTGTCTGCTCCACTACTGGGAATGTCATGCAGCAATTCTTAGGGGCAGCTGTAATATGTGCTGACATATCTGTTACAATTTTTGAAATTTTTACACAATAGCAGATATTATATCTGACTTGCTGAAATCACTTATGCACAGTCACAGCTCTCACCACAGGGAGAGTCCCTTTCTCATCCTTGTTGAAAGTCTGAAAATCTCTAAATGAAATCTCTGTTATATTAAAAAGTTGTTCTCAAAGGTATCTTTCCTTTTAGCTACATTTCCCTACTAAAAAGTGTCAGAGCACAGGCACAGACATTCATACACTGTCTTCTATATTTTCTTTATTGTTAGAACAGTCCATCACATAGTCTTGGTCAGCTGGAACTCTTCCAAATGATTTCCAGGAACAGTTTTGAGTTACCACATAATAAGGATCACTTCTGATAAGCATTTTAGATGAAGCTACCCTGCTCTAAAAGCAAAGACAGTTCAATAGTATGGACATGACCAGACTGTGTCAGCTGGCTTCCATCCAGAGAACAGGCCCTAAAGCAGTTTAGGTGACTACTTTCAGTAGATGTAGTTTCTAGGTCGCCTATTTATGTGTGTGCATATATATATAAATACAAATCTCAAATATACAGCCATTCTTATAAAATGACTGAAGACCAGTTACATAGATTATATTTTCTCTATGAAGAAAGTGCTAAAGCATTAAAAAATTAAGTACTTAATTCAGGGTACCAAAAATTTATTTTGGACTGGGTTTCAGTTATTAACATGTCCTGTCCTGCATTGTTGCTCTCTGTTCTGTTTAACTGAATATCCTAAATAAAAAGTGACAAAAAAGAAAATAAAATTTTATCCAGAATTACCACTTTTCTAGCATCTAAACATCTTTGTTCAAGTAGGGTTTAATTTTCATTTTTGAAAGACAGTGTCAAATACATCTTCCTAGAGAAAAAGACTATTTCACCATCTCTAATAAATTAAAGTAGTATACTTCAGGAAGAGTTTCTACTATTATTACATTAATTTAGTTCCTACACTCATTGTTATTTCACTGTAATTATACAGAATACTTTATAAGAGGTAAAAGTGTAACTTCCTCAGTCAACAAAAGCTGCACAGATGTGTGTTTAGCAAGTACAACCATAAATTAAGAGTGTCTTAATATGTCATCCTTTATAGATTTTAGATAATTCACTATGTGAAATGAAATATAAGGCAGATCCACATATGATGTTGAATTTTGGCCTTATGAAACAGGTATACCCATTGAGAATGTCATATATGTGTAAGATACAGGGAAAAAAAACCAAAAAAATTCCAAACAAACAAACAAACTGTATAGTTCTTCTCCTCAATAGAAGAAAAAACAGGGCACATGAACTTTTTTCGTTTTTTAAGTTAAAAAGAGCCTGAATTTTCTATTAGGATTGAACAAATTTTAGTGTTTCTGGTATGTTACTTGAGCAAACACTTGTGAAGCAGTAAACACTAGGAAGCCCAGAGTTCATTATATCTCTGACAATGTGTAGGTTTTCTATGCTCACTCTGAGGTAGCTATCAAGATCTATTTTCAAGATAAGTTATTTAATTTCCTTCCCTAAATCTGTTTTCCAGTCAAGATAAATGAACTGCTTTGAAAAAAGTTTTGGTTTTTTTCTTTCCAGAGAGCTTTCGCTTCAACAGATCAGCCACTGACATCTCAGGTTAAGCTATCTCAGCATAATCACTGATACTACAGGGTTTGCAGGAAGTGAAATGAGCACTGTGAAAGTTTCAAGTCAAATATTAATCTCCCTGACAGTAGCATGTCTGGAAAGTTTCATCTTCAGCATTCCAATGATGCCTAAATCATTCCCACCTGCTGGGACAGCACCAATTCCCAAATTATAAGGTAATTTAGAATTTAAAATTTGCATTTAAAGGTCTGTTTTAAGAAGAGATTTTATTTGCTTCCCATGACTTCATATACTTAGTAGTGAGCAAGGGCTGGAAACTGAGGTTTTGGTTTTGTGATTTGTTTGGTTTTTTTAGTTTTTTTTAAACTGTTCCTTAATCTGTTTTTACAGCTTCAAAGAAAAGCCAGATCTCAGATGCAAACGTCTGAAGTCAGTAAAAGGTATCATCTCTCTGTTCTTCGGCTGGGAAAAGGTAACAATCATTTAATCTATGTACATGACATAGAATCATAGAATCAATTGTTCTGGTTGGAAGATACCTTCAAGATCATCAAGTCCAAACATTAACCCAGCCCTGCCAGGTGACCACTAAACCATGTCCCTAAGCACCACGACTACACATCTTTTAAATACCTCCAGGCATGGTGACTCCACCACTTCCCTGGACAGCCTGTTGCAGTGTTTGACAACCCTTTCTATGAAGAAATTTTTCCTAATATCTAACCTAAACCTCCCCAGTGCAACTTGAGGCCATTTCCTCTTGTCTTATTGCATACTACATGGGAGAACAGACCAATCCCCACCTCACTACAACCTCCTTTCAGGGATAGTTGTGGAGAGTGATAAGGTCTACCCTGAGTCTCCTTTTCTCCAGGCTGAACAACACAGTTTCCTCAGGCTCCTCATAAAAAGGGTCTGGAGACCCTTCACATTTTTCTGCTTTGGTGTAAAAGGATGCAACAGTAGTTATGCTGTTCCAAAAACTAGTTCCTCTTTAACAAAAAGTCAGTCAGAATTAAGAAAATTGATACTGTTTTGCATAACAGATGCACTATGCCAAAGAAGTAGAATACTCTCGTCATCAAAAGCTTCCCATGCAAAGAATACTATAAGAACTTCACCTATTTCTGGAAAATTCAAGGTCAGTTCAGTAAAAATAATAATAATAATAATAATAATAATAAATTATTTCCTGCTTCAGCACAAAGGAATAGGGTATGGTTATCTCAAAAAGCTGAAAGATGATATGGGAAGTGGAAAAGATAATTTTCCTACAACACAGAAATCCTGAAATGATAGACCATTAGTGAATACAATATCAACCACTTCAATAATGGTTGAAAAATGGATCAGCTCCCAGCTAGTTCATACAAGCATAATGGAACTTATCATATAAGATTCCCATGCTCCATTTTCACAGATATATGTGCAGACCTGTGTATAACATTTTTCATTCATTTTCTATATTGTCTTCTCATCCTATATAAACATGCAAAAATATATCTCAATAATATAACCCAGATTAAGTTCTAAAATCTGTAAATCAATATGTAAGAATGCCTTTACTTTAGTTGATATATTTGCAAAATGCAATTTATAATTATTTGTTATTTAATTCTCCACCTTTTAAAAAACCACAGATTTATTATATACAAATCCTTAACCATCCTTCATAATTTCAAGACTTTCTCATTTACTTATAACTCCACAGTTACCTGATGATACATTATTTGATAATCACCACATAACATGTTATTATTTACAGAAAAGACAAACTGATCTACTACACTCATGTTAATATAAATCTGTCAGTTTCAGGAGTTAAAAAAGTAATTTCTCAGCTCTATCTTAATCTCTGTCATCTTCATTCATCTGGAGATAGCAGCTAATACTCTCTTGTTTTACATACTTACACATATAAACTTCTCTAAATATGTCAGTTAAGTATATATGTCAGTTGAATTGTGTGAAAGGGCAGTCTATTTTAGCCTTAAACCAAGGACAGAATAATTGTCTGTGGAAATAATTTTGAAGTCCATGATCACCTTGAATTTGTCCAAGATTTTTTTCTTAAAGATTGTTTCCAATAGCACCATTGCCCAGTATTATAAAACTCTCTTTAAGGCATTACTTTGGAGGAAGGTAGGAGACTATTCTGAAGAGCAGTTTGGGAAAACTCTGCCTGTTTAGATAAATGAGATTAGCTCCACTAGCTTTAAACATAAAACAAGAGACATCTACACATGATATTGTCATTCTCTTTGAGCTCATCATTGGAAGGATGTAAAGGTCTGACTCAACTGGTCTATTTTACACTGAGATTAAACACAATAAGTGTGATAATTTCTTCCCAGTGACTATGAAGGGAGTAAAGATGACTAGCCAAAATGTGTCTACATCCTAGAGAACTAAAACTAGCTGCTATGCTTCCCACACCAGAGATCTTGAACAATTAACCTTGTGGTCAAGCAACAAAAAGAACTCAGTTTTCAGGATACATCTAAAATAAGGAAACAAGCCTTCTGTACTGAGTAATACTGGAAATTATAATGGGAAAACAGAACATGAATGTTAGAAGAATTGAAAGGGACCAAAGCTGGACTGGCTGAGAAGGAGAGTAAGTACTCTTAAGAGAAAGAAGTAAGTAAGTACTGGTTAAAACTTTTGGGATTAAATTAGATGTGTAACAGTTTCTCAAGGTCCCATTCTATGTTTAATTTTATTTATTTTATATAAAAATAGTTTGTGTGGATGACTAATAGACTAACTGGGCCAACTATAAAAACTGCAGATTTTTGTGGTTCTTCATGGCACAGCAAGGAGTAAATCTGTGTCACATGGGTCAGCTCAGTTATCTGAGCCACCTCTATCACTGATGGTACACTGGTTTCCTGGATTACCTCAGGCATATATGTAAGGGCTGTCACTTAATGTTCATCCATCACCTCTGTCATTTGTGTCAGTCACCTCAGAAGGCCCAGAGAAGAAAAAGAGGTGGGATGTAATCATCAAAAGTTGTTCTAAAAAGTGTTCTTCTATAAAATAAGTTTTCATCAACTTGAAACAGCAGAAGGCAAAAAAGACCTGAATATTCTTGCTCAATCCAGTAATGTCATGTGACTATAAGCAGGCAAAAATAATCCTAGTGCACTTCAGGCAAAGTGATAGAAATAGAGACGTGTTGATGCCATTATATAAGGTGCTAGAAAATTTTCCTCTGAAATACTGGATCCAGTCCATGTTCAAGAACTGTGAATTTAAACTAGAACAAACTTGGAGAATAACCTCTATATAGAGCTATAAAATAAAAGTGGAGATGATATATATATGAAAAATCCTATCTGTAGGCACATATGGTGAAAATCATTACTGACAAAAAGAGCTATTAAGCTAAAAGATACTGTTGGCACAGTAAGAAAGTAGTTCAAAATGATCATGAATACTTTTAAACTGGAAGTTAGGAGATTTCTAATATCATAGAATCATCTAGGTTGCAAAAGACCCATGGGATCGTTGTATCCAACCATTCACCCAACTCTACAAGTTGACTCCTAGACTATATCCCCCAACACTACATCTAAGCTATTCTTAAACACATCCAGGGATGGCGATTCAACCACCTCCCTAGGCAGCCTATTCCAATATCTCACCACTCTTTCCGTGAAGAATTCTTTCCTAGTGTCTAGTCTAAACTTACCTTGTTTCAGCTTGAAGCCATTCCCTCTGGTTCTATCACTAATTACCCAAGAGAAGAGATCAGCAAGGACCTCTCTACAATGTCCTTTCAGGTAGTTGTAGAGAGTGATGAGGTCTCCCCTCAGCCTCTTGTCATAGAAGGAGATCAGGAACAGCTTTCAAGCAGGAACAGGAGGGTGAGAAATCTTAGCCCATTTTATAATGAGTCTTGCAGCATTTAATAAACTGGTTTCAGTTGCCTATAACAACAAGGAATGGGGCTTTATGACCCACTAAGTTTTTCTAACCCTATGCCCAAAGACATGGAAGGCATTGGCAAAACAAATTCGTCTTGTTTGTGTAAGTGGTAAGTTTCAGAAAACTTCTATAAGTATGAACACTGCCAAAATGTTTATTTTCATTATATCAAATACATTCATTCATTGGTCACTGTTATTCAGAATTTTTTTTTAATATACTTTAACATTTTTTTTCATTGTAACATTACAAGTACTGGTTTTCATTTATAGATAGGCTATAGTGGGCTTGGATGTCAGGTGCAACTTCTTATTATATATATTTCATCATAATACAAAAAAAGAAGGGAGAGATGTTTAGGCAGGTTTTGTTTGTTTGCTTTTGGGCTTGTCCCATATTTCTATCTGTTGAAACACAGTTTTATTCACTGAATGATAAATTCCATCTTTGTTTCTGAGAAAAGTAGTACTCAATATCTTTAAAGTTGAATACAATATGTCGTAGTTTTTAAACAGCTGCATTACGTCATGTAATTGCTTCGATGTGTTTTGCTTAAGATAATTTTTGTCAGCATTGTTCTGCTTATTTATGTTTAATGAGGATTGAAGGTACATTTTATAAAAAATAATGAACTCAGGGAACTTATTTATTTATTACTGTAGAAATAATGTTAAAATAATTATGTAATGAGTAAAAGATCTTTCATTGATTTTTGTTTATTTTTTAATTTGCATTGTTACTGTCAAACAGTATATTTTCCAGGTCTGGTTACAGGTGTTAAGAGTAATATCCATGAGGTGTTATTAATAATTTCAATAACACTGAAGATAATACAGTAATAATTACAAAACCAATAATAATAGTAATTAATTTTATGTATTAGCACAGACTCATTGGTATCACTGCCTCCTACATTGATTTTCTCTTTCTTTTCTTTTCCAGTTATCCTTTGTGTTTCCAAGTATATTCCAAATTCAGTCTATACATACAGGTGGCTTAAGGTCATAAACTAAATGGTGAACCAGCTGAAATCAGTAGAAGCACTATGAGTTTAATTTATATTCATCTCATTAAGGACAGGATCCTGAACAAATAAAAAAATTGCTTTAGTAGTGATATAGTAGACTGGGCTAGCAGTATGGCTGGAGATGGTGGATGGCACTAACTAAAATGAGGATTTTAGTAAGCAGTGGTGCTTACTCCTGCGTTTGAGCATGAAAACAGCACAAGCAACATCTGCTTTCTCAGATAACTCCTATCATCATTTCTCTGAAAGAATAAAGTATAGTGAAGATTTAGTAGCTGTGGAAAAGGCAAAAAGGTATTAGGTCACTTGGCCCAAATCCCAGTTTATGTCAACTACTGCTCCTAGAAGAGAAGCCTGAATTCCCAGCTCTCAAAGCACCATGCCAGTCACTGGGAAGTGTAATTTCTTCCAAGCTTATTTAAAGAAAAGTCATCAAGAAAAGGAACTTAAGTTTTCAAATTCCAGAAAGAAAAACTTTCTTTGTCTTGTAAATTTGAGGAAGTGTGTGCTGCAATTTTTGTGTATTTCAGGTCTGATTCTAGTTTGTATGTACTGGAAGTGAAAATACTTTACTGATGTTTGATTTCTACTGAAACAAAAAGTGCTCACTGTTGGGAAAGAATGAGTACTTTTCTCATTACAGGGTATCAAGTTACTATGTACCACTGTGCTGAAGTGTACATAAAAGCAGCAAGCAATCACTAAGGGTGTGTACAGATATCCACTACTCAAACAGGTATGCCCATAAAAAATGTTGCCAAGTACTAGCCCACACCCAACCGGTCATTACTGCCTTTTTGCAGAAGTTATTACCCCAACTTCAATTTGTTTTCAGAGATGCTCTCATGAGCACTTTGTATTTTCTAAAATAAGGGGTGGTGAGCTGAAATATTTTGGATAATGGATTTTGGCAGATTCGGCTCAATAGGACTTAAGCAGAACAGACACCATCCACATATGAGCATTAACTGTATCCAGATCAGAAAGAAAGAAACTGGTTGTTGTCTCCAACTGATACATCTAAACAATGCAGTGTCACAGCGTTTAATTCTTCAATAAATCTGTATTACAAATTTAGAAATTACAGATAGCAGAAGGCCAGGAGGAGACCTTAATAGGGCATCTCTTCCCTTCCTATGTGCAAATTGAAGAGCAGATATTTCCATGTCATTACTGACAGGTACTTCTCCAACGTGTTTTTCAAGAACCTCCAGTGAGGTTCTTGAAACAACCTGCCCAGGCAATGCATTCCAGTGCTGCACTAGCCTTTCTGCTAGGAGGTTTTTCCTGACATCTGATCTAATCTCCTTTGCGCTAATTAGAAAACCTTGTTGTAATCACAATACATTATTCAGTTGGTCCACATCTCTCTTGAACTGTACACAAAATTAGACATAAGTACTCCAGCTGACACCTTACTAGTGCCAAATACAACAAATATTTCAGCTGAATTAGAGGTGACACTCCTATTTACTCTTTTCAGAAAAGAATAATATTTTTGACTCATGTCCAGCTTGTGATCCACAGTAACTCTCAGATCTTTTTGGTTAGCCAGACATTTTTCAGTATGTACTTGCAGAGAAGATTTTTTTTGTGTGTCCTTGTAGAACTGCATTTTTTTTCTCTATGTAGATTCTGAAAAGCCCTAATAAACTCAATCTAATGTTATAGTTAGCCCTGCAATGGACCAAAGCCTAGACAGGAGATCTCCTTTAACCCCTTTCAGTTGGAATAATTCTATGTTTCTCTTATGTTGTGAGATGATTTTGAACTTGAATTCTCTTCTTCAGTGTCCTTAAAGCTTTCTCAGCTTGTGTCATTTGCAATTTTAATAAAATTACTTTTTTCTTTCTTTCTGATTATCACAAAAGCTTCACATGGTTTCCAAGACAAGACAGACCCTGTAGTCCGAAACTGAATATATTCTTCTAGAGTGACAAAACCATTGCTAAAATACTCATCAAGTGTGGTAATTTCCATGTGTTAGTAGCTTCACCAGTTTTTCCATTCACTATCAGCTAGATATAACTGTAAGAAGATTGAAACCTTCCCAATGACTCCATATGTTCAGCAGTGGTTTCATCTTCAGGATACATCTGTTTTCCCCCCAGACTTACCCTCTCACAGGAGGTCTAACCAAACTACCATCTGAGTCCAGCTCTTTCACCTTCCTTCCCAGAGGTAAATGATGACTTCTCATGTATTTAGTATTATTCCTGACACTACCATGAGTTCCCACATGGATGAGCAGCAGTATGAAGTAGTAGCCACTGGGCCAGATGAGCCTTAACAAGCTTTCCAAGCTATCTTGGATTTAGAGTGCTGGCAGGGTATTTATCTTATGGGATGTCATCCAATCCCATGGATCACTTTACTCTTTCAGGAACCAACTACTAAATAATTCTGTCTTTCATTTCCTGTTTAGAGTTCTGCATTGCATCTCATGACCTCTTGTTCCTTCACTACTGGAATTGTTCCTCACTCACAGGACTGCATGCTGGTACATGCATGTCATCAGGACACTGCATGGATGTAGACTCTGTGCCTTAAATAGAGACCATCAGACTCTAAGGGCACCAGCTGTAGTCAGCTTCAAAAACTCCTTTTCTCTTTTCTTTTCCATTCCATATAGCTTCCCAGGGAAACATATTTCTTCTAATTAGATTTGACAATCAGTGATTCCATTATATCCATCCATCCTGGTGCACTGCACCTCCTGGTTTCTAAATCTCATTGCAGAAACAGTGAAAGGAATCTTTCATCTTTAAAGAGTAATCTGTTTTTTTTCATGACTCAGCTACTACAAGATTCATGCAAGCCCATCATTTCCTAGGTTTCACACCAAAATGATAGTCTTGGTCCTCAAAGTGGATAAATTCTTCACTCTATGTACCTCAGCAGCAGGATTCTAGGAAGAAGGAAGTGATTTCCAAGGTTAAAGATATCTCTAGTTTGGCTGGGAGATGAAGATCTGAGAATACGTCAAAAAATTTCTCTTCTTAACATCTTTTATTTGACACTCAGAAAAATGCTCTCTAAAGACTTCAGAAAATATTTCACTATTGATAATTAAGTGTCAAAGTAATGGAGAACAACACAGCTATATGGATGCATAGATATGTAGTTGGTTATTTAGATTGCCACAAAGACAGAAAGAGTATCGTGTGAGGAAAAAGGGTGGAGAGGAAAAAAAGTTACAAGCATTGTTACTGTGAGTAAATCCGGTCCAAAGCTCTCATAGACAAAATAGGAGAAGAAAAAATCAGATTTTAATAGTGCCAATGTGGTTTTGTTGCCACTGCTCGCGTGATATCCTAGACATATGTGATACTGGAATGAAAGAAGTTGTACCAAAGGTGTCTTTCAAAGAATCAAAACTGCTAAATGAGAACTTCGTTGTACATGTAGATTCTAGAAGGATTGATAGCTGTTCAGGCAGCATGCAGTGTTCAGAAAATGCTGTTAATTAAAGAAGAAAGTGGGTATTAATGACGTTGGTCTTTACAAACCCACATCCTTGAATGCTACTAACTTCTGTTTCTGCCATTAAAGCCAAAATGAAACAACAAAACCAAACAAACAAACAAGCAAAAAACCCCAAAACAACAACAGCGTAAAAAAACCAGCATCAATCTGAAAGATCTCTAACATACTACAAAGGAAAATTCACCTCCAACCTTACAGCACTCTCATTATCTTAATCTGGAAAAGGTCACATAATGATACAGTTAGTGTTATCTTCATTCCATCAGCTGAAATGACTTTACACATGACATGAGATTGTCTTCATTGAGGTTTGCTTAAGAAGTCAAATGCAGCAAGCAGAATTCAAAGATTATAATCTTCATAGTGTTAAGACTGTAATCTTTTGGGAATTATAAAAGTGCCTGTTATTTACTCACAGTATAATTTGGGACATTTTGAGTTAAGTGTTTTCAAGAAGATTTGTAAAACCTACTCTAAAACTCAGTAATATTCAATTACATGGGCATGGAGAAGAACAATGTGTTTATTTGTTATGGCAAATAAAATAAAATAAAATAAAAAATAAATTAGAAAACTGTTGGCATTAGAAGGTCTTTATTTCTTTTTTTTTTTTCTCCCTCCCTTCCTAAATCCTAGGATCAGCCAAACCTGTGTGTGTTTTTATCTAAGTTGAGTGACCACATTGTAAACCTAACCTCGTCAACATGCTGTAAATGGTTTGAATTAATTAATTTCCTCTGGAAATCTGTTGTATCCTGTATCCTGCTTTAACCCCCTATGAAGAAGGCCCAACATGGAAGTATCAGTTAGCACCATAAGCACAGCTCAGTGACAACTCACTTTGTTGTTAATGAAAAATGGTTACTGTTCCATGCGGAAGCCTATTGATGTTAATATATCCAATGCTCTTGTGAGCTAACATCTGGTCTGTGTTAGACGTTAATTCTAATTCTCAGTCAATATTTTTGGACACTGCTACTGTTGGCAATTTACTGATATTACCTGGGTGTTCTGCAAAGCTTTGTTTTGATATATGTAAAGCACATTTATTTTGTAATAATTCATTAGTATTACTTCCACTTATTTCATCATGTTGGTAGGGTTTGTAAAGACTCACATTATTAATACTCACTTTCTTCTTTAAGGCCTGTTTGAATCTCTTAAACATTCCCATTTGAAGCACACAATCACTTTTTATGTGTATATTCGGTGCTCAAATCTGCCAAGATGTGGTAACAGGAGTATATAAAAAGAAGACTTCCCCGCTCTCCAAAAAACATTATGCCAATAAGCCTTAGTGGTCCACATTAGAGGAGTAAGGGGAATGGAGAGAAAAGAAATATCCACACTACTGAAGTTTAAGTAGTTGCCAGTAATGTCTGTATTTGGAAGGTAGTGACACCAATAGCTGATTGCTGCTGATTCCCCTGTCTTATTCCTGCCCTGATAGATTTTGAATACAAAACAACTACAAGAATTTTCTGTTTCTTAAATAATAAGGAAGGAGCTGTCATCTACCACACATTTGTAAATAAAACTATACTGGAAACCATGTTGGTGATATAAATAGATGATTAAAAGTTAATAACAATGCCCTGGTATTTCAAGAAATAGGGAACTTAGCTGATAATACAGAAGAACTGAACCGCTTAAGTAAAGTGAGACCAGAGTGAATAGCCTGTCAGAACAAATGGGACCATTTGATAAAGCAATGAGGGAAGACGAAACTCAGGTGAGGAGCAATTAGGTTGGAATAATTTTCCATCTGGACAATTGGAATTAAGTGGACAAGGAAGAAGAGACAGGAAGGCAGAAGAACTCATGAACCCAGACAAGAGAAGGCAGAGAATGAGAGCAATAATCAAGGAGTGACCGACTGAAGAGGGTAAAGATGAGGAGAAAAAAAAAGACTGGCATTAGTAAAAAGCCTTAATTATCTATTTGCTAATTTTAGAGGGTATTACTTTATACATCTTTAGCATTTTAATGTGGGAATGATGGGAGTGAGGTGTGCACTGTAAATGTAGTTCATTAGAATGGAGGCTGTAGTTTGCAACACATTGTTAAGCAATGAGGAGATCTTAAACATCCGCTTTTATAAAGAATCCTTGGTTGCTATGGAGGCAGTTTCAAAAGTCCTTTGTTACAATATGTGTTTTCTGCTAATAAAAAGAGGTCACACATTTTTGGCTCAAATATGATAACCCAGAAAAAAAAAAGAAAAAAAAAATTCACTGAAGGGATGGAGGATTAGAAAGTCGGGAAAAGGCATGCTGCCCATAGGGAAAAGACAGTCTGTAACTAAGGAAAAGGAGACAGGTAGGAAACAGAGAGTCTACATTTTAAGAATAGTTTCCACTTTTTAATGGTCATCTATTT
Organism: Megaceryle torquata; assembly: GCA_024611175.1. NCBI lineage: Eukaryota > Metazoa > Chordata > Aves > Coraciiformes > Cerylidae > Megaceryle > Megaceryle torquata. The sequence continues at coordinate 160,358 of JANIJG010005591.1, forward strand.
GCAGAATTAGAAAAAATTACATAGGGAAAGGGCACGCCTGTTCCTGCAGCTAGAAAATGAGACCTATGCAAAGCAAATAGAAACTGAAAGCTTTGGAATAACCCATCTATCTGTTTTAGTACACATCATTTTTACACTCTTCAGAAATGTGTCTGAGCAGTTTCCAAGTTAAGAGAAACATGCAGTTTATCCCAAGGTCTTTCTCTGTTTTTACGCCTGAGTAACAAGGTACTGTCTTTAGCATTAGTCTACAGTTTGGGCATTTGTGGCTTAAAAGAGAGAGGAAGGTTTGGGATTGTTTTTTAAGTTTTTTAATGGGTTAGAAATGCCTAGTTGTGAGATCACCAGTGAAAATCTGCCTCATCAGTTTTATACTGGATAAGATGCGTTGCTTCTGGGGACCACTTCTATGACAGAAGGCTGTGCATAGTTGGCATGAGCTGGAGGGTCTACTGCTGAAGACCAGCTATGTTGGAACAGGGATGGTATAGGGAGGTTCTCTATGCCAGCCAAAGTTGACATGAATGCATCGTACTTCTCTTAGTGTTACAACCCCATTGTGTGCTTGCATCTGAGGCTTGGGAGGAGGGGCACAGACTACTGCGAATGGGGCCCATGTGGGTGTACTGGGGCTGGAGAGCATATGTGAAAAGCAGATGTGGTGTGTGTTCCTGAGCAGAAAGGAGTGTGACAGCAGGGGCTTGGGAAAGAAGTCTCTGTAATGACTGTGTTAAGATATTTTTAATAAAGAAGTTACCTAGTGTAAATAAATCCATATGTTTTGTAATCCATAGTCCCATTCTGTTTCAGCATCTGGCAATGTGGGGATTTAGCAGTGATAGAATTAATGGTATAGCTTCCTATTATATTTAATGGGGAATGGAAAACAATTAATAGCTTACTTTAAATGACAGTTTTGAGAATAGCCTTCATTAAGGAAGGCTCACAATTAAAGGAGATTATGCTTGCTAAAAACCAGAAAGAATTGCTCTAACCAACAAGAACAGCTTCGAAGAGGGATTTGTAAGGTAAAATAGTTTGCAATTGTATGTGTCTTAAAACTAGGAAGACTTGAATCTTGTTACAGAAGTGATTTGGGAAAGAAGGGAGTAATTTTAATATCCTGTTTTCTGTATAAAAACTGCATTTTATCTGTCTTTCATTTACTTTTTACCCATCTTTTCCTATCCTCTTAATTCCCTCTTCCACAACCAAGAAGTGACTTTGTCAAAAGAAAAATTAAGGGATGGATGTGGTACAGGTGTTGTTTTCTTACTAAAAAATACCATCAAAAAATGTTTCTAATTTGCTTGCTTTAGCAGTGAAATTTTCAGGATAAATAAGTAACCATCTGTATCTTCAGTCTTTATGGACAGATTGGGTCAAGTAACTTGTACACAGACTTACTGTTTGGCTCTAGATCTTACCCCATAAAATACTGAACTTTTATTTCAAGAAAACAAGGCACAGCTTCTAGGTGAGCACTTTCAAGCTATTGTTCCATTTAAAAAAAAATGCCAGTCTTTAAAACATAGACTGAAAGGACCACTGGAGGGAAAACAGAAAATTACCCTTTTTTAATCATTAGGAGTCTGACCACAAATATTCAAATACGCTCTTTTCCCCCTGACTTCTTTCTTGCTTTGGAATTTCATTCACTGCTACTAATAATTTTCTTAAACTTCACTATGTCTTAGATTATGTGGATCACACCTTAAATGCCACTGAGAATATTTTGAAAACATGCAAGTTCCTAACAGTAATGATAGCTGAAATAGTGCTTTATCATACTCAAGGAGTCCTGTGACCCTTCTTCAAAAGGGATGGTACACTGCCAAAGGCATTTAAATAATGTTGTCCAAAAAGATGTTTATCACTTCTTTAGCTATCTGAATGTCCTTGCCTATAATAGTGTTCTGCAATTTTCAGTCAGTTTGTTCCCAATTTCACATACCTGTTGCATTGCTCAGGGGAAAAAGCATGTACACAGTTAATAAAAAACAAAAATGCAAACATTTGTAGCTTTCTTATCATCACTACAATAACTGTGTGCATTCTTGGGAATTACAGTTGCCAATGGGGCACAAAGCTGCCCAGCTATTTCCTACTCCTGCTTTTGTCCCTTCAGGAAGTGGCAGGACTTTCCTCTCCCCACTGGCTGGTTTGCAGGAGGGTGGGGCTAGGGAAATGATAAAAGGGAGTGAAAAGTTACCTTGTTTTTATAGTTTTGCTGCCAGTAGCTAGCCCTAGGGGAGACAGACGTGTTGGTAGTTAAAGCTTTGGCCATGTAATACAACCCTAGATTTAAGGAAAAGCTCTTGTTCCTCACTCAGCCAGGTACCACAGAGGCTTCAGTGGATAAAAACAAATGTACTACATGCTGCTGCAAATCTTATATTCATGCTAGCTTGAATTTCCCCAGAAGAAAAAAAAAAAAAAAAAAAAGCAATCCTGTAAGATTTCTGAAAAAAAGAATTATTTCTGTTCCTCACCTCCCACTGCCCTGGTGGAGGCAGTGGCTATGCTGAAGGCTCAGCATAGCTCTCTCACACTCCATGCTGACTGGTGCAGACTGAAAGAACCCACAGGCACCCAGAAGCAGCTGCCAGATGGATCCGAGGTGTAGGCTCCTTAATGGACCCTGTCCTGTTGGTAGATTAGTTTGGCTGAATGCCACTGTATGCCTCCCTGGCCTGACAAATCCCCTTCGCTCTCCTGACACACATATACAAACCCATTTCCCAAGCAACCTGCAGGGCAGGAAAACCTCTGTCTTTGGGTTGGCTTCCCTAATGAAACCTGGCTTATCTGGTGTTTTCCTGTATGCACGGGAGCCTGAAAACACATTGTCTTGCTGTTGTTTTATTTATACTCTCCTATTTCCATCCTTTCAGGCTCTACTGATTCCCTGAGAGATAGCAATGAGGGGTATGAGGTATTCACCTTCTCCCAAGATTGAGAAATTTGGCCAGAGCTATGCAGGTTGCTCTGGTGTCCCTGGAACATTTTATTCTCTCCAGTGGTTCAGTTGTATGTGAAAAATTGTGTAGTTTGCTTACACACTCGGACTACCAGATGTGGCTGAATATTTGATACCCTGGGTCATATTAGCAAGGACAGTTGTATGCTTGTTTTTACCTCTCTGAATCATGGATCATCATTTCCTATCTAGGAACATCTAGAGGGTTTAATGACTCCCAGTATCTTCTCAGGCAGTGGTAGTTTCCATTCTGTCTCCACTTGATATGCTACTTTGTCACTGCAGCTTTTGCTGTCATAGTACAGATCTTCAACATCTGTCACAGGGTGCTGAAGAGGGGTTTGCAGAGACATACAGAGTAAGATCGTCCTAACTAAGCCATCCCCTGCATAGCTTCCTATAGCTGTTATGGTCTGGACTTGCTGACATAGATAGTGTCTTACGATCCTAGTGCAATAAAAGTAGAAAAACAGGGATGAAATTGGAAATATTGATGTTACTATTTAAGTGTTGTGGTACAGTAGCAGGATTATGCTATACAGAGAAACATCAAACCACACATTTGTTAATAGCTTTTAAGACACCCACCCCCCCAAACAAGATTCATCTGACCTGTGACCTCAGTTACTCTGAAATCATTATTATCTTGTTGACAAATGAAGCAAAAAGTTAACATGTTCTCAATTTAGTTGTCACAGTAAGGTTTTTGCATCTACATCTTTCTGCATGCTAGTTCTGCCAGGCTTCTAATGAAGAGTCCTTCCATCCTTCCAAAAAGCTAACAAATACACGATGCCATGTCTAGCCCTGCTAGACAGAGCTAAGCCATGTTCCTCAAACAAAGTTGCTGGAGTAATACTAAAATTTCTACTTCTTTTTATGTGAACAGTTTTATCTAAAAAGAACCAAAAGACACTCTCTACTGCTTCTTTATCTTGTTGATTTGGGGAAAAAAAAAAGTAAACACATCAAATTTGCTTCTTCTGTTCTTCTGTACAAATGTATTTTCCTATAACATTTTTACTGTTATGCCCTAGGGAGAAGTCTTAGCAGAATTCAAATATTTATATGTTTATTATCACCTGCACATGTATTTTCTATTAGCATCAATGGAATTTAAATGTGTATATAGGAAAAGGAAAACAATCAGTTAATTATTTAAGTGAGAGAAAAAGAAACACAGGGCCCTCAAAAACACGTTAGCTAGAGAGGGGAGGAAAATTATTTTCCTGAAATAATTATACATACTAGTAATGGAAAAGACCTGATGGACTTGGAACATCTCTCTCTGCCCTCTGCAGGAAAGGGATTGTATATATGTTTGTCTCTCATTCTTTGTACATAATCTGCTCTCAGAGGCCATTAATGACAGAGAATCAAGTGCCTTCAGAGTCTTATCACTGGCAACTAATTACCATGGCTGTCAAGAAATGTTTTCCTGATGTGCAACATTATGAGAAAGAGAACTGGTTCCTCAGCTCAGAAAATACGTGGAGAGTTATTTCTGCACTTAACTGTGACAGAGAGAAAGCAAAGAGGTAGTACTAAGTGGTCATGGAATAATACAGTATCTCAAGTTGCAAGGGATTCTTAAGGGTTCATCATGATGCTCCCAGAAGGAGAAGTACTTCTCTACAGGTCATCCTAGTTCAGAGTGGTGACAATGAGGAACTTTGGAGTATTACAAAAAACACAGCTTTGCTGCAATTTATGTGATAAAAAAGAAAAAATAAAGTCAATCTCATAATGAAAGACTGTAAGTTGTATGTCCAAAAATCCCAAATAAACAAAGAAATAACATAAATGAGTACTGAGTCAAAATTAGTTTACTGTTCCACTGTTTTGATGAAACCAAGTGTGAGATGATGAAATTTTAGAGAGGTGTTCTGGCCACTCCCACAGGAAGAAAATTAGCTAACAGAACAATGTAGTGGTATTTTTTCCTTCTAACATTTCGTATGGTATCTTCTGATGTCTTATTTAAACCACTGACTAGATGCACTTTAACAGCCAGAGCACTGCAGCTGCTGGTGTCCAGGCCTCCCCCAGTACCGCATTACTGATGTTATCAGTGTAAGCAAGCAGCTAATGGGCATCAATACACAGTTTTGGTAAACTGGATGATCTGACACAGATAATAGCCTCTCAAATGAACAAATGGAAAAGACCCTAAGCAAAGAATATCTGAAAATACTCATGTTCATTTATTCCGTGTGAACACCTTTCAGAGGAATGAACTATTTTGTCTGGTGACAGGCATTTCCACAAAAGTGAAGGTACATGAGGTACATATATCACTACATGCACCTTTGGGAAAGGTTGTTTCTTCTAGACAGACTTCTCTCTTTGCTTCAGAAGTGGTTACTCAGGAACATATTCTGAGCTATGGTAAAAGCCAAGACAAGTTTTCCATGCTGTAAATTTAGCTAAATTCTTACTGCTTTGTAATTTTACAGCAGTGTCCAAACAGTCTATTTCTCCCTTTTCATTAAACTTACAGTAAAAATGTTAGGGGAACTTAAATGAAACAGGTAACTGACTCATTTCAGGAATAGTCACTGACCTATATACTGAGAGGAATAAGAGAGCTTTGATGTCAGGTTAGGAATAGAGTGGTGCATTTGATTGTCTAAATGCAGAAGGACAGATAACGTTGAGGGAGAGCCTTGGTAGATTAATACCATTAGGGATATTAATGATGTGATAGTGACACTTGTATTAAAAGGTGAAAAGAAATTCTTTACTTCAGAAATATATATTTTCCTGATATTTTAACAGCTATATCTCTGGGACGATCATTATCCTTTATTCACTTCTTAAATTCATTATTATCTGTCCACAGTGGAACCTATTGAGGTTTCCATATTATATTACTAAATTGTTCTTGGGGGAATGAAACAAAATACAGACATTCAGAACAAATGAGAAGGGATAATTAAAAATAAATGCTTCAATAATTACAAGGTGGTTCAATTAAAGTAACAAGGAGAAACAATTGTGATTGATCCATTGAAAGTCACAGTTTATTGTTACAAATTGTATTTGAATTTTGTCTAGTCAGGCACAGGCAAATGATCTCAAGGTTGTACACCTCAGATAAAGAATCTGTATGATTGATCACTTGCATTCAACCTTCACTTATTTTCAAGAGAGAGCTGATGTTAATGTGCCAACTTTGCACCAGTTACTTCACTAAGATTTTTTTTCAGGGATTTTTTTTACATTTTCAGTGGGTGGATTTATTGCCTATCAGTCAGACTCTATGCATAAATATATGCAACATAGCAAGCAAAAATATTGCAAATATGGAAGCATGAGAAGACAAAAAATAAACAAAAACATTCCTGCTAGTTTTATAATTGGAGAACATTTACAAAGAAGACCAATGGACATAAACAGACTGCTGCCAGGATTATAAAGCCTGGAATATTTTAAACCCCAGAGTACTGATTAGTTCATTAATAATCCAACAACTTCATAAAGTGTCTGTTCACAGATCATTTCATGTACTTCTCTCGAAGCTAAAGAATAACTGGAATAAAAGAAATTTAGAATGGTATGAAGTAGTCATTGCACCATCTAATTTGTGGAATTAATGACACTGGACTAGATTCCTTCCCTTCTTTATATGTTGACTGAGAAGAGTCATACATCTCAGAAAAGCAGTGAGAAACCTGCACATGCTGAGAAAGAAGCTGCTTAGAAATCCCAGTTTCTGAAACTGTAGCGTGCTTTGAGCTCTTTACACCACCTCCAAGAGTCCTCTCAATGTATCTGAAACCAAAGACAAGGATTCTCTCTGGAGAAATACCAGGTACCATCTAAAGTAACAGAACACAGCTATAGCTTACCCTTTAAAATGTGACCAGAAGAGGTGTTGCTATCAAGTTTTTCTGTAACTAAAGGGTGATTATAGCACTAAAATAAAAGGAAGTGAAAGAGTCAGATTTTGTTCTTCTCTATGGGAGAAACTTTAGGCAGCTTCCTTCTGGAAAGAAACTTATTCTAGCACTTCACTGGGTAGAAACAATATTCTGCAATTTTCTTAATTAATATTGGCCATTGTCTAGGAAAGGAGATAAGTTAAGCAGTTATTTTTCTCTTAGCAAAATAAAAAAAAAATCTTGAACATATTTTGTATTGATGCAAAAGCCTTGTTATGACAACATGTCAGAAAAAAGTGAAATGTGTAAAAAAAAAAAAAAAAAGTAAAAAAAAAAATCCCAGTTATGAGGTATCACTTTCTCTACTGAAAATAAATTTAATTGTCTTCTACTTATTAGCAGTAAATAACCTTCCTCTATATTGAGTCAAGAAGATAAAGTCCAATATGTTTTCCTACTTACTTTGTGAGATCATTACTACTAAGTCTTTTAAAAATAATTACTGAAAATCAATTGTCTATAACTGAACTAAGAGACTGTACATGTAAAGGCATTTTAGGAAATGAAATAGCTTGAGTTGTAGTATTTGTACTCATTTGGTCAATAAAAGCTGGTTTTTTATACTATATCTTTACTTGTTAGTCTTTCTTTTTTTAAGTCCTTTTTTTCTTTCATCAGAGGAAATATGAGATAAAGTGTTCATACACAATTTTCAGAAGAAGATTTTGCAGGATCATTTGTCAGGCACAATGAATGGAATATTTCATTCCATTAAGTGAAAGGAATTTTAATTGATACTTGAGAGCAATTCTTTTGACAAGAAAAGGTCTTTTACAAAATTATCCTACTCTATCCTGAATATTATTCAGTTTAGTGACACTAAATATCAGAATATAAACTAAGATGTATTTTCATCTAGGTATGAGGCAATAATAATTTCTGTAGGAGTTAAGTACCTTGTTAGATGTCTTTCAAAACACAAACATAAAGAGAGCAACACTAATAGGGAATGTTAGACTACTAGTCCTTCCTGCCTCTACTCCCACCATACTTCAAAGTCCATCTGAATGACTTCAAATATATTATTATCTTTTCTTTGCTGTACAGAGCATGATAACTAACATATTTAATGTGAACTTTTTTTAAATTATTTTTTCCCCTATTGGAGTTGTTTTATAGATCTATATCTATAGCAGGATGAAGGAAATTTCTCTATTTTGAAATTCATTTTGTTTACACAGTACAGCTGACATTGCCAAGTTATTTTAAATTAGAGAAATTAAAAACCCAAGACATCAGAAGATGCCAGGAGATCACCTAGCCTATCCAGTTTTCTAGGATGAAAAAGAATATGTACACTACAGTGATGAAAATTAAAAACCTTTCTGATTATCCCCAAATCCTCATAGCAGAAGTCAACTTTGTGGGCATGTTGCTCCTACTAATTTCTTAGTGTCAGGAACTGAGTTAGCCATCTGTCCCTTACTCTGAGGTCACTGCCATTCTTGGCAAGGTTTCAAAACTCTTGCCAAGTTTTTTCCTATTTTTCCCATCACTGCTTCCTCTTCAGGCTCAAGGATGCAATTTGTGTAGGCCTGGAGGAACTCTGTGCTCTGTCCACTTAAAACATCTATAATTGCCTTTCAATATTTTGCTACCTCTGCCCTCAGGAAATTTCCTGTGGTCCTCTTTAGATTACAAAAGGTCTTCCAGCAAGTTGACCTGCTGATGACAGTTCTCATTTTCTATCTTGCCCTCTGATCCTGCATTCTCATGTACTTCATCCTATTTTAAGCAGGGTTTCAGCAAAGCTCTCTTCCTAGCCTTCTTCCTTACCTGTCTCCCTCTTTCATTTGTCTTTGTTTGTCATAAACCGTGTTTCAGGTTTTTAGTGGGAATACTTCTCTTTGTTGAAAGCTTTCTTTTCACCATGCCATCACAGTAACAGACAGGCAGATGGGGGATGGCAGTAGAATTGCTCAGCTTGACAAGCACAATTTTCCCTCTGTTATTAATACTGTTATCTAGACTAGTTCTTTACTGATACAGAAAACAATAAAACAAATATTTCAAAAAATATAAGTGTGTACTTGTATACCAAAATCCTACTGCCTACCATATTCATACCTAAGAATCCAGTTCAGAAGGAAGAAGTTAATATGCCACTGAAATACTGTCACCACTTGCAGTACACTGTGCTGAAGCTACTAAAAATTGCATATTATTATAGGGCAGAGTGGGAAGAAGAACTTTTTAACTCTCTGCACTGAGAGGGATTTTAAAGAGCTAGGACATATTACCTCACCTGAAACGTTACAAGTTTATTACCAATAAAATGCTCAAGGCTGATTATTGATGAAAGCTCTGTCAATTAGCCCTATGTAAAGTATTTTTTGTTTAGTAAACTTTGTTATTCTTGCATTGGGCATCCTGGACACCTTCCTGTTTTCATGTTCAAATGCTTTATATAGGATATGTAATTATCCCTATTTTACTGAAGGAGAAGAGATATTCAGAGATATGATTAAACTAGACAGAATGTCAGTCAAAGCCCAAAAGTTAAACTAAAGTTTCTGAGCTCTTGCACAGTCCATAATCTTCCTTATAATAATATCTGTTGTAGCTACAAATATAGAAGCACAAAGAAGTTGTTATCAGCAGATACTTCTGTTTAGGTAGGAAGTGAGTTTTTGATGGATAAGTAAAACCAATGAAGCACTTCTTGGAAAATTCATGCTATTCATTTACCCTGCCCCAGAAATCTCAGGTTTTAATCAACTAGCCCTTATAGCTCAATTTTTTGAATGTGTAGTCTGTGTAGTCCTACATTTATTAATACTGGATCCAAGCACTTCCAAATCACCTACAGTACAAATTCAGCTTGAATCATGTATCCTTACAGAATCAAATCACTGTTGAATTAGCCAGCATATATGATATGACGTTTATACTGGGTTTATGTTGCATATCTGAAAACAGGTGATACGTGTCATGCGTGAAGTAAAAGGCATGTATAGATTATTTTCAGCCTGGGATTAATTCTGATGGAACAGTATACACACACTCACAAAATAAATTGTTCGGTTCAGTACTTCTATTTCTTCTGAATTATGTTACAAATTCAGGCCCATTAACGTTTGGCTGCCTACAGAAACATTTAAGAGATGCTTGGATATATCCAATGTCTTGTGCTTCATGTCCCTGCCCGTTGCCATTGCAGTTGAAGCTCTTTTACAAAAATCAGTATAGGCCTTAGCAGACCTCGTGGCATTCCCTGGCACTCTGCTTTTTGGAACCGATTCTAACTTTAGGGTCATTTGGGGCACTTTCTTCCTTGGTTTCAAGACTTCTTGACAGCATGCAGAAAACTAACATTTTGACTGCAGAAATGAGGACAAGGCACTTTGGAGGGAAGGAGCAGGGCCAGGACAGAAAGCTGAAAAGAATCCAAGCAATTTAAGTCTCCTACTCCCACTGCTTCTCTCTTGTTGCTGCAAAAACACGATCCCTTACTCAGTGACAAGAACCAAAAGAGCAGAAGGCTGTGCAGGTAGGAGGCAATGACTGGCTATTCAAGCAATGCATGTCCTCATCTGCCATCTCAGGCAGTCTGTCACTGTTTGGTGGGCTACTGCTTACCTATGACTACATAAGCACTGTTGGTTGGGCTTAAACTATTATTCTTTCTCAATGAAAGGGCTTTGTGAAAATTACCACCTCCCTTACAGAGTTGCAGGTTCCACCACTGAATGTTTCCTGTAAGTACTTTTAAATCACTCATAAGCATTTTGACAACCTGTGGCATCATGTGAATATCATAATGCAGAGGGTTCGTATTGAAAGCCCTTAAGGTGAGGACTGCTGATTCTAAAATAGTCTTACAAAATGCTTATGCAACCTGATTTTATTTGACTTGTATCATCTTTTCCACACAAATACTCTGGTTTGGATATTTAGGTAATAGTTACTGTTACAGTTTGGGAAAACTGCTGCTTAAGGATAAAATTGTATTTGCAGCTCTCTTCTCTGAACAGTGATATTCCACAACATGCTAATGCATGTACAAGAATTACACTGATGCTGTAAGTCTTGTTGCCAGGATACTTTTGCAAGACATTTTTCTTTGACTGTCAGTAAAAAATTGTGTGAAATAGCTGTTATTTGAAGTATTTCAAACTACTGTTCACCCATAATGCTTTAAGTAGCACAATAGCTAGAAAGCATGAAGTAGAACATCAAAATCTATATGAACAATGATTACTATTAATATTATACCTACAGGATGATTTCAAATCCCTCAGTGAGCTGAGAAAGAGAGGTATGACCCCCTGAAGTACAATTCTTTTCAAAATTCCCATGCACTAATTCTGTCTCCTACCATCTGCTTTATAGGACTGTGCTTTCATATAAAATGGTGTTTAAGTCCTGTCGATTACAAAGAAGAAATAGGACTCAGATACATGACCCATTATGTACCCATTATGTAAGGCAGGAGTAGAACTTACAAACCATTTTTTCCCACAAAAAATAATTTTTTTAACACAATGTCAAAATTTCTGAAGAATGCTTTTCACTAAGCTCTTCAGTGAGCTGCCTGGAGTCACAGTGTTGAAGATCTCAGAAACTGTCTTATCATGAATCTCAAAAGCTCTGCTGCTATCTGATAGTATAAACTAAAATACCTGTAGAAATTACACCTATAACACATAGACAGAAAAGTGCACTGTGCAAGGGAGAGCTATGGTGAAAGACAAGAGATGACTTGCGCTGAACATCACTCTCTAGTGAATTGCAGTGATACACATAGTCAGCTTGGCTGACTATGGTTGCAAAGTCTGAGATTTAGACTACAATAAAACCCAAGAGGATATAATTTCTCTGGCTAATTTATCTTCAACATGTAAGAGAGCAATCCCTGCTGCACTGATCCCTCTCTAGTCACAGTCTTTTTTACCCTTTTACTGGAAGCACCTGAAGAGCTTGGATTATGATAGGCGAAACTATGGTTTAAGGAAAGCATTTGGCATTGTGTAACAGCTCTAACTGCTTTACATAGCTCTTAAGCATAGATACAGATGTGCTGTGTGAGCTTACTGTTATTATCTGTAAAATCACATTTGAGCAGTCTGGCTAACTGAAAAGGTGTGTGGTATCTTTTTCATCCTCCTTGGTGGCTCCAAAAGTAAAGAGATACAAAATTACTGCACCCTTACTTTCAGTCTGATACCTAAATCCCATTCTGCTGGCATAAGCCAGGAGATCACAACTCAGTCTGCTGACATGGTGTAAAAGTGAATTGGAAAACTGTGTAAACAAGTTATCCACGTCTGTAACAGAAAATCTGTGGAGCTTGTGCACACATGACAACTATGTGAACATTAATCCACAGAATGATGACAAAAGGAAAATGCTAAAGCAAAAGGTAAACACAGGATTAAAATGATTTTTTTATTACTTTTTTTTTTTAATATTTATGACAGGATACAGAGTGTAAGGACAGGAATTATTGAAATAATCCTAACATCACAAACTGTGCAATGATACAGTTTTTAATGTGGATTCTCATCATGAAGGTCTCTAAGTATTGGTGGATGTTCAGTAGCTCCCAGTAGTTTTTCCTTACTTATAAAACACACTATGAAAGACAAGTCCTGCCTGCCTTTGTGCTCTGTTCCAGTTTAGAGCACACAGACTGAACCTCGTTTTCTTCTAAGACCTGGTGACTTTCTGACAGCAGTAAATGATCCTTACTTGTGTCAAAACATAAAGAACGTCAAGACTGGAGGAGGCAACATCCAGTGAGATTATGTACAGTATATCTGCATGACTGAATAGATGTTGCCATCTCTCTGTTCTGGTCAGGGGTGACCCTTTACAGTGCAAGTAACTGGCAAAATTACTGAAGACACTGAGTAAGATTTCAGTTCATGAGTCCTTTTCTGCACAGTATTCACTCCATCTATACCAGGATTTTCATCTCTAAAGAGATGAGTGAAAATTGGTTTTGAAAGACACTAAACATTCATTGCTACTCTGATTTTTCTTTATTTCTTTCCAGGTGAACCAATCCTAGACATATCACTGCAATCATCTGTTGAGACCAAGGAACTTCTTGATAAAAACGAGCGTGCATGTTTACACTTCATTTAGCAAGGACTTTATTCTGTCAGTCAGTCTGTTCAACACAGTGACAGTGTATAAACCCACTTCAGTTAAGCACACAGGTGCCATTTTTGTATAATGTGAGATCCTGAAATTGGTTGCAAACTTATTTGTAGATAAACAGACCATTCCTGAATCCCTGAATACAACAGAAGCAAAACCCCATACTTACTTTCTTGACAGTCATGCTCCCTTCTACATGCTTTTCCCCAAGAAAAAAAACTCTTTCATTCTTGGATTCCTTGTAGTTCCAGGTACACTATCCTCTTCTTATGTGACCCATGGCTCTGGCCACATCCTTCTGTCATATGCAGTCATGCACAACTCCACCAATGCATGTCCAGGCCAGTGAAGAGATCAAGAACAGATCTTCTGTACTCTCTTTTTTTTCCCAATCACAACTTCTTTCACAGACCAATGCATATTTAGTTGTTCTATGATGTATTCCCACCTAATGTGGTAAGCACACCCATTAACTCCAGAGATGTCTGTGATTGCCTATAGTTCACGAATACACTTTCAGGATGCTGTCAAAATATTTCAGCATCAGACTGTCATTACAGATAGGATGGTTGGCATTTTAGTCATCTTTCTCTCTTTTTATTCCATGCCCATTGTAGAAGGATTCCTTCATTCAAATTTGATATTTACAGTGTGTGTTTAAGGTTGTGATCTGTGGTGCAATGTTGAGCTAGGGGCCAGTCACCAGTGGTGTGCCTTAGGGGTTGATACTGGACCCAATTTTTTAACATTCTTATTAATGACCTGGAGGGTGGAATGGAGTTTTCAGATAATACAGAACTGGGACAAGTGGTGGACACACCATCTGTATCTCAACAGGCTGCAGAAATGGGCTAACAGGAATATAATGAAGTTCAAAAAAGGGAGGTGCTGGGGAAGAAGAATCACATTCGCCAAGATGGTAGTTGAATGAATGGAAAGCAGATTTGCAGACAAGGAACTAGGGGTCCTAGTGAATGATAAGTTAGTCACGAGTCAATAACACGCCCTTGCAGCAAAGAAGGACAAGAACATCTTGAGTTGTGTGAGTAAAAGCGGGTTGAGGGAGGTGATCCTTCCCCTCTACTCCACACTGGTCAGACATGCCTGGAGTGCTGGGTCCAGTTCAGGGCTCCCCGGTACAAGGGAGTCATGGACATAATGTAGACAGTCCAGTGAAGAGTCTGGAGCACCACTCCTGTGAGGAAAGAGCGCTGGGACTGTGTATCCCGGAAAAGAGAAGGCTCAGGGTAGGATCTCATTGAAGTGTTTGAATACCTGATGAGGGGAGTAAAAGAAAGAACCAGACTCTTCTTAGTGCTCAGTGAAAGGGCAAGTGACAATGCACACAAACTGTGTTATTTATGTTTAAACATGAGAAAAAAACACTTTTACCATGTGAGCACTCAAATGCTGGAACAGGTTATTGAGAGAAGCCAACTGGACATGGCCCTAGCTGTCCCTTTTTTGAGCAGGGAAATTGAACTTGATGACTTGATTGACTTCCCACATCCTTCTCCTGGAAAAAATGGCTCCTCATGGCTTGGATGGGCATACTCTTCAGTGAGTAAACTCCTGATTGGCTAGCCAGGTTCAGAGAGTTATGGTGAATGGAGATAAATCCAGTTGGTGGCCAATCACAAGTGATGTTCCCCAAGGCTCAGTATTGTGGCCTGTTTAATATCTTTATCAATAAATCTGGATGAGGGGATTGAATGCATGCTCACTCAGTGAGTTCACAGATGACATCAAGTTAGGTGGGACTGTTGAACTGCTTGAGGGTAAGGAGGCTCTACAGAGAGATCTGTACAGGCTGCTTTGATGGGCTGAGGCCAATGGTATGAGGTTCAACAAAGCCAAGTGCCAGGTCTTGCACCTGGGTCAAAACTTCATGCAATGTTGCAGGCTTGGGGAACAGTGGCTGAAAGCTGCCTGTTGGAAAAGGATCGGGGGTGTTGGTTGACAGTCAGCTGAACATGAGACAGCAGTGTGGCCAGGTGTCCAAGAAGGCCAAGACTATCCTGGCTTGCATCAGGAATAGTGTGGCCATAGGGAAGAGATTGTCCCTTTCTACTTGGCACTAGTGAGGCTGCATCACATATACTGTGTTCACTTTTGGGCCCCTCACCCCAAGAAGTCCATTGAAGTGCTGGAGCATGTCCAAAGGAGTCAACAAAGGTGGTGAAGGGTGTAGAGAACAAGTATTATGAGGAGCAGCTGAAGGACCTGGGGTTGTTTACTCTGAAAAAAGGAGGCTGATGGGGGAGACCTTACTAAAAGAGTCTTCAGTTGTGTCAAAAAGATAACATGGTTATATGCAAATGTGTGATTCCTACTCCATAAAGATATTAATAAAGCAAATTTGTGTTTGACTATTCTCTAATATATGTTTGGTAATTAAGTCTTCAAGCACTACTGTGAGTGTTACACGTATTTTATACCACTTGGGGAGACAAACAGAGAAAATAGAACAATTCTGCCTATGTAAGCAGATGGCTTGGAACACCGGCAGAGCTCATATGGATTCTTATTCAAACCCTTATCAAAAATCACATTTCATACACAAACAAGTAATTTTTCAGGAAATTACATTGCAGTGTTCTCTGACATATATATATAAATATCTGTCTTATAAGGATTTCTGCTTCTAATAACATGAATTTGTTTGGTTTCTGCATAACTCTTTTCTGCAATTATCCCAAATGCCCAGGGGTTTATAATAACTATAAGAAGTTCTACCCAGGGTGAAGACAAATTGTCCAGGAAAACTCTTCATTTTACTCTTAAGTCCTACCTTGTCTCAGTATCTAGCTTATCATTTTTTTTACCTTTACCCCTCCAGCTCTCCCTTCAACCCATATGCATTTGTCATGCCACTACCATCATCTTAACTTTCACCTTATGTATGTTATCATTATCTATTTATCAGAGAATATCCATTTTAACTCTCAAATTACCACATAGAAGGGTTTTTTTATATTTTAAAGTTTGGGGGGGTTTAAAATTTAAAAATATGAAACAAAGGACAGCATTTTTTGAAAAAACTGACCCTTCTCCTTAAGTGTGTACCTGTTTTCTTTTTTTTCTTCTTTTTAAAAGGAAACAAAAAGTTTGGTTGATGAGGGAATAAAACCATAACATGATTTTCATTAAGGCAACATACTTCCATTGTTTCACAAAACAGTCCATAAATACTTTCAAAACTTGAAATAATATTTTATTTCAAATGAAGAAATAAAAATTACATAAGCAGTTTATTTGAAAACAAAACTTAACCTATCTCAAGCAGTTCTAGCCAGTCCTCCATACTGTGAGGTGGTCAAAATTGTTCATAATCACTGGCAATTAAGAAGAAATAAAATTTACTTTTAGAAAATGGAATTTTCTCCTTTAGAAGGCTATTCTAGAAAGAGAGAGAACTGGATTTACAAAAGCTCAAGACAATTGCAGTGAATGGTTAATATGCATTAATAAAAAAAATAATAAAAAAAAAAGAAGAGAGAGAAATACAAATGCCCTTTTGTCATATTTTGTTTTTCAGTTTGATTTGATTCCACTGTGTTATTCCTCTAATGCCACCTGGTCATTGCAAAATTGAGCACCAGTTCTCCTCCCACTGTGTCAGAAGCTGGCATGTGGAAAATAATTGTCTTCTTGACTTTGAAGAGGATGGAATATAAGGAAACATCATTTACAATCACCTTTACTTTTGAAAAATTTAATTCAGTCTTTACTTAAAGGAGGAAATTAATACCAAATTTTAGTAATTCTATCCGTAATCCTGTCCTGTTAACTTGAAAATTCATAGGCTACTCTCAGAGAAGATCTTTTTTGATTACTTTTGTACACTTAGCGTCATATTTTCATAAGCTACAAGATGCTCCCATTTTTGCTCTAATTAAGATTTCACCTACTCAGAATATCACTCTAGATTTTTTTTGTGTTCAAATCTAAGGGAAATGGTAAATTACCTGGCTTGCACAATGGATGCAGAAATCAAGGCAGAAAATAAAAGGAATTTCAAAGTCAACTTCTATCAAGCTCTGAACTGTCTCATGAAGACATCTCAAGACATCCCAAGCTTTTTATATTCATGTCAAGAGAATTTATGTCATGTCTTTACTTTCGTGATGCATATAGAAAAAGTTATTGTTGGCCCCTTGTTATTCATTTGATATTTCATTACGAAGGTGTTGAGACACCGGAACAGGTTGCCCAGGGAAGCTGTGGATGCTCTGTCACCAAATGTGTTCAAGGCCAGACTGGATGGGGCTTTGAGCAACCTGGTCTAGTGGGAGGTGTCCCTGCCCATGGCATGGGGGTTGGAACGAGATGATATTTAATGTCCCTTCCAACACAAACCATTCTATGATTCTATGATTTTCCCATGCTCCGTCATTCATTTCATCCTTGATTATAACCTTTGTGAAGGACTTTTCATGTCATGTTTCAAGAATTTCAGGCACTCCTTTAATTCACAAAATTTTCAAATGATGGAAAATTAAAACATCTAGATAACAGCTTTTATATGTTTGGAGTATGCAGTCAAGGAAATAACAGATGAAATTAAGTCACTGAACTATAACGGTTAAGAAAATTGACATTTGTATAAATAGTCTTCATGGAAACTTTATGAGTAATTTTCAACATTGGAGTAATTTTATTTAAAGAAAGAGTAATGTCAAGTGTCTCCAAAGTATCTTCAGAATATTACCTGAGTTATAATTATTATTATATAAATCAAGTGTGTGTTTCTCTGAAGAACACATCTGGTCATGAAATTTAAACAAATTCCAGTAGCACTGCCATCACAATAGTTCACTCCAGTGATGGGTGGAAATCAATATCAAATGGGGAACTGCAAGTAAAAATTCTTCAGATCCTGTTTCTGATGCTGGTATTCTGTGTCATCTTCCATAAAGTCACTGAATTAGTTTTAGCAATGATAAAGCAGAGAATATCCTTTCTTCACAGGGAAGTTGTGAAGATGTTTATGAACTGCTTTGTATCTGCAAGAAGAAAGTCACTGTGCAAGTAAAAAGTATTAATAGCTTCTTATGATGTCTATTCTAAATAATTGATCTACTTGTTTATTTCTATAGGACAGATAATTATTCATCCTTTATGGGATATAAAGTAGTTTCTTTGTTAAACAGTAAAATTTAAATCTTACAGATATTTTGAAGTATATCAATACAGAAAAGGTGGGGGAAGGGAGGAAGAGGACTGCTCCTACCATCAAAGTATATCCTTTGCACATTCCTGGCACTACATCAAGGTTAAGTTAAAAGTAGCACTTGAAGGCAGTTGCATGTGGTAGATTGTACAACAAGGCTCATTAGCCAATGGTGAGTCTCATGTAAAGGTCTTTAATGTGGTAAAATGGCATTTTTCAGCATCTTTTAAAAGGAAAAAAGTTAATAATGTGAAAGTTTTATTACTTTTCTTCTTTTAAAGAAGTGCCTTTCTGTAGTGAAACATCGTGGCTAGTTAGAGCAAAAGCTCAGGGAATTTCCTTCACTCTGGGAATGACTGTAATTATACAAGGGGAAGGGACCACAGCAGTAAACTGGCAGCATACCAAGGTCTTAACCCCTGAGACAGGAGGTGGAGAAATAGGTGTTAGCAGTCTTACACAAGTCCTTAAAGCATAAACATATGGTAAATCCATTACCTAAACTACAAAGAATGGAATCTTGCTAATAAACCTATTTACTAGGTTAAATAAATACTGAAAGTGTTTAAAAAAGGCAAGCTGTGTGACTTTTAAAAATCAAACATTTTTCACTTGTCAGAATTTGTTGTTGGGAATCTGTGAAACACGATGGCCCTTCCAACCCCATGAACACACACAGTCATGTTCTTCCCCCCCCGCCCCCAGCTCAGTGCTCATCACCACCACATGAAACCAACAGCATTTACTTGTGAACTGCCTGTGCCACTGTCTGCCCTGATACAGCTTTCCATCACCCAAATTGGCTGCTGGCACTCACCATGAAAATTAAAACATAGGTGGGATTCAAGCATATTTATCACTTCATTGTCCACCCCCGTGCTCTATGGCATGTTTGATTTTATCCAACATAAATAAGGTCTTATTTCAGAAGCAATGATATTCAGGAGGAAAAAAACAAAACAAAACAAAACAAAAATCTTTATTTTCTTTAAAGTGGCATACTGCAAGTAGCTCTAGCAGTAGCTCCAGTGAATATTTTCACACCACCATTATTACAAAAATGTTATAAGACAGATAAAGGGCACCAAAGCTAATGAAAACTGTGTTTTACAGAAGTAATACTAAACTGAATATTGCTTTGCCAAATAATTGGCATTCTGCAAAAAGTGGGAACAGCATATCCAGTATTACATTTTAAAGCCTCTCACAGTTGTTTCAAGGATTTATAGAAGAGAGGTGGCATTGATCAAAAGCCAGGTGAAGTCAATGGGCTGATTCCCTGTTAAATTCCCTGCCCCTTGAAACTAGGTGGTGCACATAGGTATGTGAGATGGCAGTGTAGTAGTTTTACAATCAGGTGTCTCCTCACTGGGGTGGCTGATCAGTGCCCATCCTCTCTCCTGCAGAATTCACATGAATTTGCCCTCTAATTTACCAGCCTGTGAAAGGTACTCCTTTCCTGCTGCTAGTGAGTGACGTGCTTGTGATCCAATTCTGCGTTTCATCAGGTTCAAAAAAAATATTATTCAGGGAAAAAAAAGGTTTTTTTAAATTTCATGTGCCTTGGGAAATTCAGTGATACTTGGTCATTAGTTTGACTGAAATCCATCTAAGTGTATAGCCAAACACAAGCCACTTGTTCTCAAGCAGTGTTTATGGCTAAGGAAGCAAGGTGGGAGATCTATTACTTTTGCCCACACTCCCCATCAAACCTCCCTCTGTAAATACACAGTCAAACATTAACGATGACCCTCATCTGCTTCAGGTTCATTAGTGGAGATTCCTGTGCCTACATGGAATGCCACTGACATCTAGCATGGAGCCCTAGTGCTAGCAGAGTGGAGAGTATCAGATTTAAAAGCAACAAATTATTGTAATTTAAAAACATGTTATTGCAGAAGATAGGTAACAAGCTGCAATTTAAAGAAAGTGCTTCAAATTATGCAGTTACAATAGTTTTATTTTGAAAAAAAAAAAAAAAAAAGAAAAAGACCAGTATAAAGTTTCAGCTGTAACCATTAGTTATGTGATTTTGAAGAGTGGCAATATATAAATAGTCGCCTTGCAGTAATGTTATGTTAGGAGTGATCTATTGTTTAACAAATGCTGAGGGAAAATCATTTGGTTTTGTAATAAAAATATATCAAAGCACAAAACGATCTATGCAGATTATAAGGTTCATTCTTTTAAACAGTGCCATTATTTGTGATTAACTCTTATCGAGCTGCTGATGTGACTTTCTGTATTAACTGACAGCATCAATATTGCACTGCACTCAAAAAAACCCAGGTAAATAGAGAAACCAAAGGAATGTTTTAGCTAATGTCATTCAAGAAGCATTTAAATATTTTACACGTATGAGTATGTCAGGAGTGCTACAGACACTGGCTGGTATTGGATAAGATATTTATTTGCATTTTGAAGTAATTTCAATACTGCAATACAAAATAACAAACACATTTAGAGAAAACTTTGGAGTCATTTGGAGAAGGCGTCTCAGAAATATCTTCTTTGATTTTCTCTACTTTTTTTTTTTTTTTTTTTTTTTGTGTTAGCAAAATTTGCCACTTTTTTAACCATCACAAATTCTTGATGCACAAAAAAAATCCCTGCAACTGGATACAGAACTATGAAGGGTGATAAGTGAGCATCAGGAATTATAAAGATGCAGATTGCATCAAAGCATCTAAAATAAAGAAGTATTCTGCATATTTTTCTCAGGCCAATAGTTGCAAACCTAATGATGTGGATCTTGCTGATCTGGCTGGGAAGGCAGCACAGCCCTTACTATTTTCAAATGTTCCTAAGCATATATCTAGCATCTGAGAGTACTGATGGAGAGAAAAGGTCACATAACCTCTTCTTTTTACCACCTCTCCCTTCAAATGTGCACAGGGTGATAGCAATCATTTGCTCAGCAGTCATTTGAAATAATCATTTCAGCAAGGCACAGAAGGGTGGGAAAACTCTGGCCAAACACAGACATTTGCACCTGAGCTAGTCGGGTAATAAAATAGAGTGTGATTCACCCAAAGATTAGAAAGTGATGAATTGCTTGTTGAAATGCTAGTCTCTGTGGACTATAAAAAGCTACCCCTGTGGGGGTAGCCCAGAAGTAACCATCTCTATCATGGATTTCTAAAGGTTTCATGAATCTTGCCTGGAGCATGAAACAAGACTGTGTTACCATGAAGTCTCATGAGAGCTTGGGGGGTAAGAGAAATTAATCTCCTCTCTCTCAAGAGACGGACTCCCACAGGCAATGCCTGCAGTATGCTTATGCAGCAGAATCTGCTGGTTATCTCAAGTCATGGAAACAGACAGCAGAAAGTAGCCCTGATGCTTTTACACAGGAAAGCCCTCTTGGGACAGATGAACAAAAAATGGACACACTAATGCATTTAATTTGGGGGTTGTCTGTAGGTTATTGCAACCACGACTAAAATCACTGGTCTCTACAAGCTAAATATCCCATACAGAAATGTTGTGAAGTTCTTAGTGTTATTATGCAGTAAGTTGAAGCCAGATGTATGTTGCAACAGATCTCTTTCAGGCACAAAGTATAAAACCTTGAAATGGCAGTTTAGTTGGGTGATCCACAAAGTCCCCACATAACCAATTAATCACATAAGACTTTGCAAGGTTTATGTATTTTATACTAAGCAAGAACTGGATAAAAGCAAAAATACCAAGGAAATTACTGGAATCCCCAAACTTTCTTCCCTCAGCAAAGTAACCTAATAATTTGCTTTCAAAGCTAGCCCACCTATTGCTTCCCCTCCTTAGTTACATAAGATGTAAAAGCCAGTCATCTGAGAGCCTCAGAAAGTTCTGTAGCATCTAAGGTCTTCTGTTAAAGGTATGCAGCTCTGCTTCATCTGGCTATACCCTAAAATATATATGAAATAGCTGCCTGCACTCTAAGACATGTCTTATTGTAAGACTTTCTTGCGGTTCTGTTTGTTTGGTTGGTTTTGGGTGTTTTTGTTTGGTTTCATTTTTTAATTTAGCCTTCTGAGACATCCAAGTCATGGCTGCAAGTAAGCATCTAAGCCCAAGATGAAACACCAAACTTCACAGGCACCCCTCTTTTTGACATTTCTTAGATGCCATAAACTGTCAATAATCCCACTGCCAGTAGAACAGCTATTTCACAGGACACTCCAGTTTGATGTGCTGGCTGTTTAGACCTTTCTATCTTCTCCTGTTCATTGTACTTTGAACTGTGATGTCCGAGTCAGGTTGGTGAATTGTACTCCTGGATTGAGCACCAAGACATCAGGAGCGGAAGCAATGGCATGCCTGTGGCCGTGGGAGTTTCAGAGGGATATTCTAGATCACTTACCAACTCTTCTTTCTCAAAGGCAGAGGTTATTTTCCTTCACGAGACATCTATAAGGCAAACTAAATAATAGCAATAAGCCTAATGCCTGTAAGAATGGGACTTTGGGGAACCTAAGTGGGTTGAGCCAATTCCCTTTTTTTTTTTGGTGTAAAACTTGGCTGTGATGTGTCCAAGTCTCCACTCTGTGTTGCAGCAGGTTCTCACGCTCACCCCACAAGAATGGGAGGTCCCAGAAGAATTGTGGACTTCAGAAAACCCTCTTTCTTCATAGACTTTATGCAGAGCAGTTCTGAGGTACTGAGCTACTCAGGTGTCCAAATGTAAATATGAAACTGTCTTCCTGGTGCCTTGATGAAAGAGTCACTGGAGGCAAACATCACATGCAGCAGTCATTTAGAGGTTAACCTTAATCTATGCATTGCAGTAGGTATTTGTTGATTTTCTTTTCAGACTGTTTTCACAAGTGCTTTCTAGTTGGGTATCAGAGACTCTTTTTTTTTCCATTTTCTATACAAAACCCTGAAGCGCTCATCTCTTTAGATGCCATGGTTGACAAATCACCACTGTCATCAGCCATTGTTGCATGTAATTTTCTGGGAAAGAAAATATGGTTTTCTATAACAAACACTTACAAAATGATTATTTGTTTAAACAGTTCACATTATTCAGGAGGAATGACGATACTTATAAATTCAAATATAGCTGTTTGTATATTTCTAACAATATATACTTCTTTTCTGAAGGCACCTGTGCTGCTGTATGCAATCATTTGCAGTGATACATATCAGGTGCTAGTGAAGCAGAAATGTTTCTTTATTGTGAATTGAAGCAAATAGCATAAGAAGATCAAATTATATGTTAAATATTTCTGGTAGATTTTAGGGGGGTTTTAGGATTGCTTTTGTTTTCTGCAGTTACATCAGTCTAAAGTCTGATTGTGAAAAAAAAAAAAATCTATACTCAATTTTCTTCTTTGTTTAACTCTGTTAGGGACAGTGAAGTTATTCCAGAGAATGTATCTATCCAAGCATTCTTATTATTCTGGTACAGATGCTTTCAGTGAAAAGGAATACATATAAATCATAAAGTCAGATAATGTTAAAGCAACCCTATTAGTACACATCTTATGCATTAAAAGAAAGAAAAAGAAGAACAACTACAAAGTTTTGGTTCCTGCATTCCTTGCAAATACAATGTTCTTGCTGTTTTCACTGTGCATTTTAGATGTATGAGGAATGCACAATTACATTCTTAAAATAAAAATTATAATCATGTTTGTGAATGCCATTTTAAAAGAAGAAAACACACTTCATCGGTCACAGGCAGTTAGAGGAACAGTCAATATACGGACATACAATTTTTCCAGTAGACGTGTTGGTTTTTTAATGGGAACACCTTACTGTGCAATTACATTGTTATACAAGCATGGCAAAGCAGATTTAGGTGCTACTTTTTCAAAACAAATATAGCTCTGCATTTTCCACCTTAGTTTGTTCATGTGTTTGATTAAACACATTTATAAATAGTTGCCCTCATCTTTCTTACAAATGCTCTGGGTTCATAGACAGAGTCTGGTTCATAGCACAGGCTACTGGAATGAAACTGAGATGTAAAATTGAAGTAAAGATTCTTTAACAAGGAAAATTCAGAGCAGTAGATGATCTCCAGAGGTCCCTTCTAACCCCTACCATTCCATGTGATTCTCTCTGTGAGCTAAGGTCAGGAGTTTGGCTTTTAGGTTAATTTTTCCATTTTCTTACTCAGTGTTCCAGACTGCTTCTTAATTCAGGGAGAAATGTCTCTAGAGACTGATTTTTATTTTCTTGTATTTTGTAGACTTTCTGAGTTTTTGTCAGAAACCACCTTATGCTCCTAGAAGGAAATGAGTAGGTGCCATAAGAAGAACAAGTCTTGAGCTTTAATTGGTATGATAGAGCCACTAATAACATGTACCACTCAATAGGTTCCTAACAACAATAATGAAAGCCATTGCATCTTTGTTACCTTTTTACAAATGATCATCAATTAAAATAGCAATGATCAAAATTCCAGAGAAATTCCTGATTCCCAGCGGAGAAGTTTGTGTTACAACTCTACATGTTTCCACAATCCATTGATGGAAGTATCCACACACAGCACAAAGTACTCCCAAAGTCCTAGAGTGCCAGATTTGGCAACTAATTTTTTGGTGCCTCCACACTGTGTTCATAACTGGATATTTGAAAGAATCCATTTTCAGAGGTGCTGAACAGCTACTGACCCTACTGATAATAGTTTATTCAAGAAAGTCTTTTTGGATTCAGTAAAAAATGAGGTTTTTGTTCCCTTTCTTCAGCTGCAGCTCAGGAGGGTGTCCACCTTCTAGCTATGACTTGAACAAGGTGTGAATTATCCCTGTCTAAAAGCTATGATTCTCCTTGACTTTTAGCACAAATGCTTCTCTTGCTGTTTCAGTCTGCTAAAACCAAGTTCAGTAACTGGATGTAATAAGATTAAGGGTGTATAATAAATAATACACTGCAGTTTTATGACACAAAGCATTATTGCAAGTATATTTCCACCAAGACATGGAATTTGATATTGCAAATGAATGTACAGTAAGTTCTTTGTGCAAATTAGGACCTGTGTGCATTCCTTATAAAATGGCAGCAATTAAAATGAAAAGGCAACATATATAGCAGCTTAATGTTTTTTTCCTAGCAAGCTGGATTAAAAGGAGTATACCATATTTGGCAATGAAAATCTAACCACCTTTAGAAGACTGTGTAATCCAAATGCTAATAGATGATTTGTGTCTGTTTTCTTGGCATTCCATAAAATACATAACTTCCAGTGTACATTAAGAGTAAAAAGATAAATTGTCTATTACAGCAATATGTGAAAAACTACAAATGACTTTACAAAGGGATAAACTTCAGAACTACTCTGTTATTACTGAAGCTAACTTCCATCCACTCCAGGATAAAGCTTGGACTCAGATCATGGGATTTGACTCTAGAAAGATTTGCTATTGCAGTAATGTTAATTCAGTGGAAGGATTTTTCCATCAGAAAGGTGTTCTGCATAATGCAAATTTCTAAATCCTTTTTCAATAAAAGGTCCATAGAAATTTTTTCTGCCTTGTAACAAGCATCACTAAATCCACAAGTAAGAAAAAAAGTGGGAGAGATGAAAACTGGTGTGGCTGATGAAAAGAAGATGGATGGACACAGCTGGTGTTCAGTGCTCTATTGCCACTGTCAGAAGTAAAGTATGAGGTCATGTTGGACATTAGTCTGAACTGTATGAGATTTCTTATATTCCTGTGGAATATTTGAGATGCAATTGATAGATAGCAAGAAGGCCTAACATAGTGACCACGTCAGGGGTGAATGTGCAAAGTTGAAGATGTTATTTATGGTACAAAGACAAAGTGTTATTTCAGGTTTTGTGTGGAACAATCTATGCCTAAAAAAGCATACAGACTTTGCATGAACAAGAATGCTGTATTTGATATATGTAAGATTACTCTGCTGTACCACTCTAAATTTAAAACAGATTAATTTCCATTATTTCAGTCATCTGAATGGATTATTTTATCACTCTTTTACCAGAAGTCCATCATCTCAGAAAATCTGGGAAAGAGTAGTGGCAAGATCTGACAGAATGGTAGGGGTTGGAAGAGACCTCTAAAGATCTTCTAGTCCAATCCCCCTGCCAGAGCAGATCACACAGGAACAAGTTCAGGTGTTTTTTGACAGTCTCCAGAGATGTAGATTCCACCTCCCTGGGCAGCCTGTTCCAGTTCTCTGTTACCCTCACAATGAAGAAGTATTTCCTCATGTTGAGGTTGAACCTCCTGTTTTCCTGTTTATGGCCATTGCCCCTAGTCCTGTTACTAGACACCACTGAGAAGAGCCTGGCTCCATCTTCCTGACACCCACCCTTCAGATATTTATGAGCATCCCCCCTCAGCTTCCTCTTCTCCAAGTTAAACAGACCCAACTCTCTCAGCCTTTCCTAATATGGTAGGTGCTCCAGGACCTTAATCACTTAGTGGTCCTGAGCTGGCCCCTCTCCAGTAGCTCCTTGTCCTTCTTGAATCAGGGAGCCCAGAACTGGACACAGAACAGAGTAGAGGGGAAGGAGACTCTCTCTCAACCTGCAGACCCTCTCTCGACCTGCTTGCCACACTCTTCCTAAGGCATCCCAGGATGCCATTGGCCTTCTTGGTCACTAGGGCACACTGTTGGCTCATGGTCATCCTGCTGTCCACCAGGACTCCCAAGTCCTTTTTCCAACAGCTGCTTTAGCCCTACATGCAGTAATTGTAAAGGAACCCAGAACCCATTATTTGAACAGAAGTGACAGAAGTTTTGAAAGCTCCTAAGCACTCTGAAATCAGCCCTCACTGTATCTGGTAGTAAAACAACTAGCCCCACAGTTCCTGAGGTCTCAACAACATCTCAAATTAATGCATTATCTGACTTGAAAGACACCTAAATGTGGCAGCCAACAAAAAACAGCGGTTATACTCGTTTCTACTTTCTGGGTTTGGTTTTGGTTTTGTTTGTTTGTTTTTGCTGTTGTTTTCTTTTGGGTTTTTTTGACATGGTCATTAAGAAAATGGCAGCATTCAATTTCCATCTCTGATGAACAACATTCTGCTGCTTAGGGTTTTCGGTGAGCATCAGGAATCCTTCCTAAAAGCTCAATATTACATTTCAATATTTTCACATGCTTTGTTCTGTTGGCAGTGCAGAAATAAATACGGTCATACTGCATTGTATGCAATGAAATTGTAAGAAATTATAGAGACAGAGTTCAGGGGCAGCAATGTTATTACTGGTCACTAACGGTGTTTGAGACAATACAAAGTACCGCTACAGAAGCACCTTATACCTACACACAGTATAGATTCATTTGTTGATAGCCAACTTAATGTTCTCATTGCAGATATCTCAATATATGAAATAAGTTAAATGATAGCAACGACTAACATTTTCCTTAGTTTTTTCCTCCATTTGATCTTTGCTACTGGGCAGGGGGAAGAAAATGGAATTAGGGTATTTTGGAAATACCATTATGTGCAGAGGACAAACTGTTCTGTATTTTATAGATGATATGCATTCCCACTATTAGATTTATATGGGAGACAAGAGAATATAAATGTATACCCTTTACATTGGCACTGGACATTTACATTGGAGCCATCCACATACAGCCACAGCCAAAACTACAAAGTACATTTCCTAAATGTACAATTGTTTTTTCTGTATCTACAAATTCCAATCAATAATTTGGAATTACATATTTAATATATATGATATATATTATATATTTCAAAAATGTTGCCTGCTAAAGCAAGTACATTACCACACTGTAAAAGTAGTAGAAAAATGGAACATTTCTAAATAAGTATAAAAATTAATCAGTAACAGAGGTTAATATCTGAACACTTAGACTCAGCTAAGCTTTCATCATTAAATGTTCCTATTCTAGTATCTAGACCAACCATGAATAATGGGGTTTAAACAGTCTTACCAGTTTTAGACAGTGCTTAAGATTTTAGTCTGTCTTCTCCATAGTAAATAGCTATCAAATATTTTTTCTGTGATCCCACATTTTAACTGTATTTATTAATTGTTTAGATAATTGCAATTGTAAATGGAATGCTTCACTGATTCTGCAATTAAGGAGTCTGAATTTGAAATAATTTATTAGGTCTTAATTTATGTGCTGTGAAATCTGTTAGATCATTTGTGAGTCAGTCTGTTGTCTAGAATAAAGGCATTTCTACAAAGGGATTTTAGGGTGAGGGTCACCAGTGTAATCAGAAACATACTCCGCCTGGCCTCCAGCTAAAGATTATATGCTTTTAAGTGTATTTCTGTTTTGCAAAATGGCCTTTTGAAGACTTAGCCATTTCAACACAATTCCTTTTTTTTCTATATAAAAAGAGAAAAAGCAATTATTTTGCACTGTTGTTTGACTTCATCACCACCCTTTCCCCTAGATATAGATGACCCAGCTGATCAAGTGTGAGAAGTGCATAGCTCTCTGGTCTGACTTGTCTGAAATTCTAGAATGAAATCTTCAAAGTTAGGAGAAAAAGTTGGCATTAAAACTAAGCAGGGACTTGATTAATGATTTGGATTTACCCACACAATAAATTGAGGCAAAACAATTCTTGTCTTGTACAAAGGCACACTTATGTTTTCTGCGATGTAGGGAAGGAAGTGACATTGGTTGGCTTTCAATTGTAATTTACTGTATTCATCCATATGGTTATTGCAACACAGAGGATTTGTCAGTTTGACCATTATAAAAACAGGACTGGGGCTTTTTTTGCTGCTAAGCTCAGCTGTTACACATGGTATTTGAATGAAGTTTCAAAGCTTGTCTACTTGTACATGCCACTCTGAATTTGAAAACTTATACTTCGACTGTCTTTAGAAATTCACATGTAGTGGGGGTTAGGAAAATTAAAAAAAAAAAAACCAAACAAAAAAACCAAGTGGGGCTGTTGAATATGTTGCTTTGCACAGGATTTATCTGGCCAAATATATATGTCTATATGTCAATATAGACATCTGCAGATGTCTATAATATAGACATGTAGAAGATAGCATCTTAATTAATCATGTCCTACAGAAACAAAGAAGAAAAGAGTGTGATTTATTAATCCAAATGCCTCAGCTATAAAGTGAGACAGATGATGCCACAGGCACACATAAGAGCACAAGTAAGAAGGGAATTAAAGGTGACCAAATTGTAGTCATCTGAAGTGAAGTGAAATGAAGTGAATTTCATGCCCATCAGTATGACCTGAAGTTTAATGCTTTAAAGGTACAACTTTTATCCTAGTAATGACCTTTATAAGATTTTCTTTTTTTCATTATGAATGTATTTTCTTTTAATAAGATACTTATCCTCCATTAATCTCATCTACAAATACTTTGTCTCTGGACAGAGATGGAATTTATCATATTTGGGTCTATGACCATGGTCTTGGAATTTGCATATTCAGTTTCATCATCTTCAGTGTAAATAATAAACTTAAAATACAGAACACGTGCAAGAGTCTGAGTCTTTTTTTTTTTTTTACTTCCAAAACTTGCTCTTCACATGCTTACACTCATGACCTACTCAACCTTCTTTTACTCTATAGCAGATATTCAGAGGGAACACTTAATGGACAACTATCCATGAATATCAACACTTCAATAAGAAGTAACAAGCAAATTGTTTTCTGTCAGGAGTCTTTTCATTGAGCATAGAAAAAGCTAAAAACAATTGGAGTATAATATTAGAAAAAGGAGGAAAATGTGTGTAATAGAAATATTGGAGGGTAAAAAGCAGAGGGAAAGATATAACTAATGTGAAAAAAAATTTAAAACAAAGAATATATAAACATTTAAGCAAATTATATTTTTGCAGTCATTTAAAATTTCACTCAAATGCAAATCAGCTCCTGGTTATATTAATAGTTTTTACTGAAACCAGTGAGATAATAATGAAAAAGTAGTTTCTCTCTCAAACTAAAGGAGATGGCTTTGGTCTCAGTGCAGTCTTCAAGCAGTGAACTTTTCTTCTTTAGGAGCTCTAAGATTAGTTCCTAAAAAGATATCTGAGAATGCAAGCACAAGTGAAATATTTAGAAGTACAAAAACAACTGTTCTTCACATCATTAGATTCCATAGACTTATTTTATGAGAATAACAAAAGCAAACAAAAAAAATATGTATTGTTGGTAGCAATTGACATAAGTATCATTTTGGAGCTTGCGATTCACAAATTAATTAATTTTACAAATCATCTTTAATCATGATTTATTCTTTTGCCATTGTCTCTTTTAAGTTACCTTCTTTTAGAACGTCTAAGCAAACCTATTTGCACAACACCAAAAGCTGAAGCAACAATATGGATTCCCTCAGGGCCAATAAGAGGCTTATGAGAAGACAAAAATCATTATTATTTCTTTTACATGCTTGCTGCTATTCCCTACTTGACTTTCTGCTTTCTACCCTGTTACTATATTACCTGGATTCCCAGGAGTTTTCCAACTCTCAGCCAATAATCCTTACGCAGGAGAAGGAGGAAGAGGGAGTGTTACATGTCTGTGAGAATCTTTGCAGTTTGTTGCCACTAGTGAATTGGAACAATTAAGCTTTGAGGAAGTGATTTATACACACACATCCATCACATATAACCTGCTCTGCTCTGTTAACTCTCTGTTTGATCTCTGGAGGGTTGAGTAGATTAGGGAGGGTCTTCACACAGAGGTTTCATTAACAGCCAATTGGTTAACCTGGCATGACTCCTGATTGTGCATTTGGATACTTTAAAGTGGGAATAAAAGCGGGGGGGGTGTGTGTGTGGTGTGTTGGAATTTAATTGGTATCATTATTTCCCAGTTCAGGAAACACCAATCATGCTGCTAGAGATAATTTTATTCCTTTTCCTTGATTTTATTTTTTTTTATAGCCAGTATAGAAAGGACTATAGACAGATTTGAGGGTTACAGTTTAAACCCTTCAAAAACACTGTTCATAATATGTGAATTTAGGCAGCATGAAGTACATTGGTAATGAAAGAGCACATTAAATATCCAACCATAAGCCACAAAAAGTTGGATATTACCATCCAGTTTAATGAGATAGGAAATGTAGGCCAAGCAGTTGCACTATTTAAATATACCAGATGACTGAGTCTCCCCTTACTATCACCTTTTTGTCTGTTCAGAAGATAGGAGAGGAATCTGATCAAGTCAAATGGTTGATATTATTGTAAAATGAAGTTAAAGAATAAAGTCAGAATCACATAATATTACTATTATTATTACTGATAAGAAATTGAGATATTAGCAGCATATGGGTTTGGAACAGAATTACCAGAGTTGCAGCAGTGACTTCCCATGCAAGCACAGCACACTGTGTCTCTGTGGTTTACAGAACAGGGATATACTGTTGATGAAAGGATTAAATTTAATACTTCATCATATCCTTAGAAATCAAATGGCTAGTTTCAAACCAGCAAAGTGCTTGCTGTAGTTTTACAGGTAATAAACTGATAAAAGCTCATGAAAATTCCTACTTCCTTATCAGATTCAAGAACTTGGAAGAAAATAGACAAGTAGCAGTACTTTTGGGGAAACGTGGAGAAAGATGACAGAGGAACTATGTGGATTTATTAGTTACAACTGACTACAAGATTGAAAACTTTGGCAATAGTTATTAATATTTGTTTCAATAACATCACAAAGGTCTGATACTACCTTGTATACAAGCTGTCATAATCTATGAATAATGAAATATTTATCTATTATTAATACCCACAGTCCACTGTTTCTCAGACCCTGTCTATCTCATATACTCTCACCCCCCACATCCTAGATGTCCAGAAAACCAGATGTGCTCTGTAACGTGCCTTGATATTTAAATGTTAACAGACTATTTTGTACAAAGTTTTGGAAATTTACTCTCTTTCATATTAAGGTTACAATTCAAGCCTCACTGGCATTTGCAAATGTGGTAATAACATACTAGAGAAGGAGACTGCTGGAAGGAAAAACTAGATTTAAGGCTTCATGGATGAAAACCAGCAACCTTAACTGATTACAGAATTTTATTGGTAGTCAGATTCTTTTCCTGCTGAATAGTTTCCTGTATTTCCTTTACCTTTCATTACCTTTCTCCTTTAAGTCTTTGCAAGAAAAATACAACAGTCCTATCATCAACTTCCCAAAGTAAGCAGTCCCTTTTCCATGATGGCAAGGATATAAGCACAGCTACCTGTCTTGTATAATCAAACTAGAGATTCTCCTAATCCAATAGAAACCAAAACATTTTTATCCATTGCAATGTTTTTATGAATGTTAAGAATCACATCTCAGTATGTATGTTTATTATCCATATACAGAAGTCCTAGATGTCCTTATACTCTTTATGACATCCTGAATTTTACTCTGTTTTCTATGGTGATAAATTAATTCCACAATGTCAGCAGTAACCCCTAGAATGCTTCTCTGCCATTAATGCTGGTAACACACTGGCATTGTTCCTCTGATTTACCCATCTTACATATTTTCTTTTATCTTAATATAGCAGTTACATCAAAACTCTGTGTACCTGAGGCTGATGCTCTCTTCTGGACCAACAGGCTGTATCTGTAGATAGGACACAGGATGACAAGATGTCAGTGCATTTCATTTTGGTGAAAGTAATTTTGTTCATGTGTTAGAAAACATGGAAGGAAAAAAGGTTGTGATCTATGATTTCTGTATTTAATTTATAAGTCTTTTACAGATTTGTGTGAAATTGAATGGCACACAAGCACTGAGGTTTAAAATCTTAAAAAGTTATTTTAACAGTTTTGTAAAAAGAATGTATTTTCCCTCATAGGGTCTTTCCCTGATAATGTCCTTTGACTTAATGAAAAACACTGTACAAACAGTATTTGTTTGCCTGTTTGATTCCTGTAATAAAATTGAGCTTTCCAGGATGATTAACATGAACAGAAGCTATGTCAGTATCATGTCTTTGTAGATTTTATTGCCAGAAGAAGGAATGCCTCCTTCGACCTCCCCTGGCTATAGCAGACTTTGGACCTAGCCCCTTAGGAAACTGAAAGTACATTGTCATGAAATAATGGGGATTATTTTCATTATGAAGTTACCAAAGTCAAATACCAAGTGGTACATATTTCTGATAGAACCCAAGCCTTGTGTTAGCTTGTTTTAACCTTATATTTTATAGCGGTTTATACAAGGATTCAACACACTGTGTTGAAATAGGGATTGATGCAGAGATGGAAGCAATCAAGTGAAGCAGCAAATGCCACAGCCCATTTCAAAAGCATTCCTTTTCCAGGCCATCAGCTGCAGCAGCAGCACGGGAAGCCTTCCCTGGTTTTACCGCTACTGAGCAGCAGCTTGATGGTGTTTATGTATTGTGGGACCCCACTGGCAAGAAGACCTGCAGCTCTGGAGCACCAGAAGTGACATTAAGAGAAATGGGTACAATTGACAATGGAGCTGTTCATGGCACTAAGGCTGTGAGCCCATCAAGCATCCCCTCTATCATGTTTATTGCTCATTACTCAGCTTTAAAGAGGTTTTTTATCCTGAAGAATTTAACTGAAATATTTCTTTGCCTGATATTTTTCTTATTCAGCAAATGCACATCAGGTTTGACAGACATTAGTGGGTCTATGAGTTCATAGGTTACATTTATCTTAAAACAATGCTATAAGGCTTGTACAACGCTTCAGCGCAGGCTGTCAAACACATTTGTACTCCCCATTACACTGACTAAAACTGTTGTGTCACCGGGCTCTTTGTCTCCCTTTTTCATGTCTGTTAGGGCCCCTTATCTTACACTTTGACTGCAAGTTATTTGATGCTGAAACCATACAGAGATTTATGTCTTTTTTTTTTTTTTTTTTTTTTTTTTTTTTTTTTTTTTTTTTTTTTTTTTGTGGCCTCCAGGTGATCCTGTAACACCATAAACGTAATATTTACCTCAAAATTAATCCTCTTTCACTCTCGTTCTCTGACTCAGCAGCTCTAGTGCTAATCCTGGGATGTTACAGGAACATAGGGAAGCACAGGAACAGGATTTTGTTTGATCCTGCAAGAAGAAAAATATCAATAACATTAGTCAAAAGGTAGAAGTGTTTCCCAAATATTTCCAAAATCCATTAATTTAAAAAGCCTCCCATCATGTTCAGTTGATGAGGATGGCAAAATTTTAGTAGCAGCTCACAAAGATATTAAAAAGTGGCTCCTAAAAGCAGACATTGGTATATCCAAATAACTTACATTTAAAGGTTTCAGAGATAGCATGTGAAGGAACTCTCTGTGTCATTAATGTTGATTTTCAATACATCACAGAACACTAGAGACATTGCATAGAGCCGAATGTTGTCCTAGTATTGTAAAAGGGCAAAGAAGATGACCTGGGTAATTATAGGCCTGTCACACTGACATCGATCCTAAGCAGAACAGCTGGCCAATATAGGACTTGATTAATAAAATAAAGGAGGAAATATAAATAATGCCTATCAATATGGGTTTGCATCAAGATAAACTGGTATCTTTTATGATGAAACTACAAGTTTACTTAAAAATGAAATAATGGAGAATTCATATATTTAGACCTCTTTAGGGCATTGATTTTGCAATCCTTGGTTTATTCATTAACTAAAAAACTATTCTGACACAGCATAGCACATATCAGCAAAACTATGTGACTGACAGGTCTCCAAACATAACTGAAAATGGACATGCAAGATTGAGAATTTACGTATTTTGGTTTTTTTGGGGGGGGATCCCTACAAGATATTTGTATCAAAAACCTGTAAAAAAACCACTTTATAAATACATACTCATACTCACACATGTATGAATCCATCAGGATTAGTAACTAATGAAGAGAATGACAAAGTGGTACAAGCCACCTCATAACCTAACCATAAACAAGCACTTTGATCCTAAATATGGCCACATACATAATAGTTCCTCTGAAAATAATCACCACTTCTATGTTACAACCTCAAACAGTCTCTGGAAGAAAAAAGAAAGGGCAGGGTGCAAGCAAGGAGAGACACAGAGCATGAGAGAGAAGTATCAGTGAATTACCAGCTGAGCTCGTGTTGACAACATGATCCTCTATTCAAAAGGGCAAATACAATCACTGCACACAGAAAGAGTATATTCCTAAAGAATATCATATAGACCAGAATTTCCTAGCTAAGATTTACATTTCTTTGCTTTTACATTTTATTCAGACCCTTAACCTTATTTACATGGATTTTTTTTTTTTATTGTATCTATAAAATATTTAAGTTTTAATATAAACAGCATCATTACCCTACATTGTGAGAAGCATAAAAGCATATGAAAGTAATAGATTCCTTGACATACAAGAGGATTAATATGTATGAATCGAGTTTTTCTGTATTCTCTCAACTCACACTTCATGGAGAGACCAAATTTATAGATAGGGAAAATCCCTCATCCAGTTTCAACTTCACAGGAGCTTAACATAGAAGCATGAGGTATGTGTGGTCCTAGAAGCACCATTGTAAATTAAATTTCAAGATGAAGAACATTAGATCATTAGAGAGTATTGCTTGCAGGAGGGTTTTTTATTTTTTCTTTTAATTTAATGTTATAATTTAACTTTTAGACCTGAGAGTATGGGCTGTTCTGTGCTGTTTCAGAATGCTCCTTTTTAGATAGACATTTAGAAACAGAGCATGCAATTTAAGTTAAAGAATGACCACTTCCTATCATCAGCATACTATTATTTTCTGGATTTCTGTGACAAACTTTCCACCAAAAAAATGCACTGCTAAAGACAAAAGCATTTAAAATTGATTTTCATTAGCATCTTTTACAGAAAAACCCCAAACACAAAAACAAAACCCAAACCAAAGAAAAACAAAACAAAACAAAACACAAAAAACCAAAACAAACACCCCCCCCCCAAAACTAGAACCAAAACACCAAACCAAACCAACCAACCAAAGAAAAACCCAAAACAAAACAAAAAACAAACCCAAAACAAACAAAAATCCTCTATATTTGTAGAAAAACAAAACAAAACAAATTACCAGTATTACACAGTCCTTTTGTGGTATCTCCATGATCCTAATGTCACTTATCTATCATGCACAGTAGCACACAAAAACTTCTTAAAAAGTGATCAACCAGACTGTGCCTCACTCTTTGAAATAGACTTTTGAACTATTATTTCTTTTTCTCTAGTTCTTATGTAGAAAGGCAGATAGATTCCAATAGACATGTTGCTTTACTGCTTTCTATCAGCAAGTCAGCAGGTGTGGGACTTTGACTACAAATCCTTAACTAAGGAAGAATTTAGTTCTAATAAAATGACACCAAGGTAGTGTTGAGGCCAATTAAACTGTCCAAAGATAATTTTTTGCAGTTTGCCATTTTGCAAACATTTGCAGATACATACATGGGAATAATTAAAAGTCAGATCCAGTACAACAGCAGAAAATGGTGTCTAAAGAAGACTGGTGTCTATATTTCTTTGTGAGAGTCCCTCTCCCAGACAGGCTGCAATGTCATTCCCAACTAACATACAGTAGCAGTCAAGCATGTAATCTATCTGGGAGTCTTAGTGGCAATACAAACAGGCCATATCCTCCCACTATTCATTAAGGACATATCAATGTGCACTTTGTTAATAAAAATCATCATTCCTTCAATTTCACCCAATCTGTGAAGAATTTTTATTTTGGAATGAAGCATGATTGATCCAGATTGGACCCATTCAGGTTGATCTTTTGTTCCTAATCTGTCAGTCTGGATATACCATAAAATACTACTTGCTTACTCTGACCTCAGGTATTCCTTTTGAACCAAGACCAAAGAAAAGTGTTGAAAACAGTGTCAGAGATAGTATTTACTAGAATGATAATACCGTCAAGACGAACATATGAGATACAAAAAGAACATGAGATAGACCGCTGGAGCCAAGCTCTGTGCTCCATTCAGGAGACAGATAACATCCAAGATCAATGGGTCACTGTGTGCTGCCCCCCTGAGATAGAGGACAGTAACCTAGAGTAAAGGGGGTGAGTGGAGGCAAGTTCATGGATGTGGCAGAAGGTGAGCACCCCCCTTGCCTGCTTCGCCTCCTCCAGTGTCATTGAATAATAGATATGAGGCCCTCCTGGAAGACAGTCAGTTTTCTTCTTGTAACCAGATTAAAGGCAGGAGTGTGGAATGGGGGGGGGAGACTTAAAGGCAGGTCCCACCTTGTAGAAACAGGCAAGTCCTCCCCCAACCTCTCCCTTCTCCCACTTTGCCCTCACTTAAGGGGTATGGACCCCTTGAATTTGACAAACCTTCTGACGAGGATCCAGCTGTTGATTCACCCATAGCTTGTCCCTCAGCCTCACAACTCAGGACTTCCTCAACAAGGAAGAAAAGGAGGGTTCTTGTAGTAGGTGACTCTCTTCTGATGGAAACAGATGGCCTATCTGCAGACTGGACCCATACTACAGGGAAGTCTGCTGCCTCCCTGGGGCCTGGGTTAGAGATGTTAAAAGGAGGCTGCCTAATCTGTTGCACCCCTCTGATTATTATTCATTAATAGTTTTCCAGGTTGGTAATGATGAGGTTTCTGAGAGAAGTCTTAAGGCGATCAAGAAGGACTTCAAGGCACTGGGGTGATTGGTTGAAGATTCGGGTGCACAGGTGGTGTTCTCCTCAATCACTCAAGTAGTAGGGAGGAATACAGAAAGAAGGAAGAAAACACATATAATTAACTCATGGCTGTGAGACTGGTGCCATCATTGGAATTTTGGGGCAGGGGGATAAAACCTGACTCACTAGAGATGAGATTGGGAACAGCCTTCAATCTGCCATCCCACTTGATGTGGATAGTGGTGGTATGTGTGACTACAGACACACAGGGCTCTCTGGTAGATTAGTGGCCACAGAGGTGGCCAAAAATGGTTGGATGAAAAGACTGAAAACTGAAAACTTTACCTCCTCTCTGAAATGCTTATATGCCAATGTGCAGAGCATGGGGAATAAGCAGGAGGAATTAGAGATATATGTTAGAATGCATAACTATGACATAATTGCAATTACTGAGATGTGGTGGGACAGCTCCCATGACTGGAATGTTGCTATGGATGGCTATGTACTATTCAGAAGAGATAGACCAGCAAGGTGAGGTGATGGTGTTGCTCTCTATGTGTGAGAGCAACTGAAATGTACTAGGTTCTATACAGGAGGGGAGGTAGAACAGGTTGAAAGCTTGTGGGTAAAAATTAAGGGACATGGAAAGGGGAGTGAAACCATTCTAGGTGTCTACTACAGACCACCAAACCAAGAAGGCCTTCTACAGTCAACTGGAAGCGGCCTCTAGAACTCTCTCCCTCGTAGTCATGGGTGACTTCAATCACCCTGATATTTGTTGGAAAGCCCACACAGCCAGGCATACCCAGTCCAGGTATGCAGGTAGTGGAGGAACCAACAAGGAGAGGGGCACTGCTGGACCTTGTATTAACTAATAAGGACTGATTGGGGACATTAGCATTGGGAACAGCCTAGATGATAGTGATCATGATATGGTAGAGTTTAATACTATACAAGGAGTAAGTAGAGCAGTAAGTAGGATTACAACCCTTGACTTCCACAGGGCTAACTTTTAATTCTTCCAAGATCTGCTTGCAGGAATCCCATGGGCTAGGACTCTGGAGGTTAAAGGAGCCCAAGAAAGTTGGTTAACTTTTAAATACCACTTCCTTCAGGCCCAGGATAGATGTATTCCATTGAGAAAAAAGTTGTGAAGGCATGCTAGGAGACCTCCATGGATGAGCAGGGAGCTTCTGAAGGAGATTTCAAGGAAGAGAGAAGTATACAGCTCATGGAAAAAAGGACTTGTC
>JANIJG010005592.1:0-12847 GCA_024611175.1 Megaceryle torquata
TTTTTTTTTTTTTTTTTTTTTTTTTTCTTCAATTTAGACACTAAAAATAGCCCTGAGTCTAGCTGGCAACCTGGGAGACCCATCTGATGATGCATCTGTCACTCACGCTGCAGAAGGCATGGTGAGGTAGGTCTGAGGCTGACAGGCATGGTGACAGTTGCAGGATCTGTGGTTTGGATATCATTCTTGGATGTGATGTGCTCTTTTTAGTGCAGAGGGAAACCTGAGGTTTCTCTACCTCTGTTTTACTGAGGAAAGGCCAGTCCTTGAGTGTCTTCCTAGGGCTCACTATTCCACGAGGATTACAGCTGATACCACGGGGCTCTGGGCATGGGTTGTGGGATGTCCTCACACAGAGGTTTCCTGGAGCCAGCTTGATCTTGAGGGTACACTGTCTCACCCCTCTAAATACTCCCTCTCAGCAGGTCAGACAAACTTCCATCCATGTGGTCATGACCACACATGCAGTTTCTGGCTCTCCCTTCCCCACTGTGGGGCTCAGTGCCTTTGCAGTACACCCAGATATGTGGGAGAGACTAGGCTGGGGGCTTCAGCCCAGTCTCCCACCTCAGAGAGGTCACGGCTGGTGGCCAGAGCTGGCCCTGACTTGCCCTTCTCCTGGAGGACAGGCGTTCAGCTGGGTGGTGCTACCCCTTGTCCATCAGGGCTGATTTTACCACTTGTGGACAAAGTGTGGGAGGTTCATGGCTTTGCCTTTCTGTGCAGACTGAGCCATCTTCTTTCCTCCCACTGGGTGAACTGAAGGAGCAACCTGGCCTCAGTGCCAGGCCCCTCAGGAAGTCACTGCCAGTAGCTGTGTAGATGGACCCCCACAGGGAGTCCGGGAGATGTTCAGCTTCCTAGGCTCATGGCTTTCTTTCCTCTTTCCTTCCCTCATTTGCTGAAGTAAATCAGAAGCTAATTCCCTGCGCCAGCTGATTAATGACTCCCAGTCTTTCTCTGATCTCCGCATGCCTCACTTCTCCATGGAGAGCGGTCCTGCTGCTAGCCAGGTCCTTGTCATGGGACCCGATGACTTCATTGTTGCGGTTGTAAGGTAAAGGATTTACTTCTTCCCTCCATAATGCACTTGGAGGGTGGAAACAGGGAGAAGAAAGCAGGTTTAACAGGACGGGATGGAACCAAACCTGGAGCAGCTGGGCTGCTCTCTCCCAGTTAGTCCTGCAAGAGGAGAAATGGTGAAGACGGGGTGGAGATGGGTGAGCTGGTGCTGTTCTGCCCTGTGCAATCCTACAGCCCTCTCACAGGGAAGCATGTTTGGATTGGCCTGAATCTGCTCCCTGGAGAAGATGTGTTGGCCACATTAGAGGACTGATGGGGGCCTGGAGACAGATCTGTCACCGAGAGGGGAGTCCATAAACACAGGGACAGCTGCTATTGCCCACATGATTCCTACTCCTAAGTACATGGAGACTTTTACTCCTCACATCTAGCCAGCCAAAACTACCAAACTACCAGAACTACCAAAGACTCTCTATCAAGCCAAGAGGGGACAGAAAACTGGAGCCTTGAGGTGTACAAAAAACCCTGGGAGGACTTTTATGAGATTTTTTTCATGTTTCTTTTCAGTTCTTTGAATCGACCCTTTGGCAGTGGAATAATAACACCCTCTGGAGTCCTCCTGAACAGCCAAATGTTGGACTTCTGGCAAAATGCAACAATGAATCACTCCATCCCCAGGCCGGTAATGACAGATTCTTTATTGAGCTGTCTGTGCCATTTTTTTTTTCCAATTTTTATTCTCATGACCACAATAGGGAGGCTACTTAATGCCTTATTAATAACTGAGAGACAGCAGTCTGTAGAAAGCTCCTGTTTTGTCACTGTATTAGCCACTGACACAGAGTAAACAGAAGGCTTCACGTGTACCAGTTACCATTATCGTGCCGCTTCATCAAACGATGCTGCACATCTCAGCCACCCACCTTCCCCACAGTCCAAAGCACCTGTCCTTTTCTATGGACTATGAATTTCTGCTCTGCAGCTTTAAAGTTAACTGATAGCAGAAAAATAATCTTCAGATCTTGGAATGAAACAATTGCAGACCAATACTGGTGGCTTGCAGTGCTGCCTTGTTATTTATTCTTGCCATATATTGTAAAATCACCCCCTTTGCTGGGTTGGTACTTTAGAAGTTGGTGAATGGCTCGTTACACCGTCTGTAAAGGAAAGCCATGGTGTGATGGGATGGGTCCTGTTAACATCAGGGAGCATTATTATAGCAGTGAGGACAACAGCCTTGTAGAACTATACAAGTGCAACTGCTGGCTGAAGTATAATAAGTAAGAAGTTAACTTGTGAAGTTGAACCTGTGCAACTTGAGTACCAGCGAAGCTATGTGAGGCTTGTTGGAACTTTTTTGGTATGTCTTTTCTTCAACTACAGCAAAATGTCATTCAGCCTCAGAAACGGCCCCTGTCTTTCCTGTTGCCCACCATTGTGAGACCATCTGAGGGGATGTGTGGGACATACCTATGTCTGGGAGCTAACAACGGGAACAAAGCCTTGAGCAGCGTCATTCAGGTCAGTGCTGTGTCCTGGCATCTGCCCTCTCAGAGCAGCTCTAGGGTTGCCTCCTGTGGTATAGGCTTTCCCTTAGAATGTCCCAGGCTGTGTTGAAACTGGTGACCACAGGGTTACCAGTTCAATCTTTAATATCACCAGTTTCCCACATTTGGTTTTTTTCAAGTATCTTAAGAGCTACGGGTTTGATTCTCTTGCGCCTTTATTGGTGGCACCACTTGTAATTGTAGAGACAGAGTATCTTGGCAAATATAATACCTGCTGAAAGCTTGCCTTAAGGTTCATTAGGGGAAAAAAAGGAACATTTTGTATTCAGAGAATTGCAGAGACTGGCAGCCCTTTAGCTCTTTTTCCTATGAAAAGCTCCTTTAAGTGCATTCCTGACTGAATTCCCCCCGCTCAGCACTTGCTATAAATTCGGCAGCTCCTCCTTATCTATGATTTGCAATGAGGCAAAGTACTTGACAAAAGCTCAATGGCATGCACAAAAGCAAAGGATTG
The DNA here is from genome assembly GCA_024611175.1 of Megaceryle torquata. Lineage (NCBI taxonomy): Eukaryota > Metazoa > Chordata > Aves > Coraciiformes > Cerylidae > Megaceryle > Megaceryle torquata. Next base: position 3,046 of record JANIJG010005592.1, read on the forward strand.
ATGAAAAGAAAGGCACAAGAAGAATGGCTCCCACTTTCCTTACCTTTTGGAAGACATATTCAGAGCAAAACTAAAGCAAACCATGCTTCCTAGTGCTTTGTTTGTGAAGTCACTGCTGAGCTTTTGGCTGTAACAAACACCTATTTAGAAATTGCATCATGTTCCAGACAAACAACTCTCTCAAATTAGCAGGAACTATGTGACAAAAAGCCTGTGCAATCTTGAAAAGGTATCACTTTCCCACCACCAATATACAGGACATATTTCAAGGGCCTCTTCGTATGTACAGAACTCTGTGTTAATTCATGCAGTTTGGTAAGCAGCTTGAAATCTTCTTTGCCTGCTGTATCTGCAGATATTGGAGCTGAGGATGCTCAGGAAGCTGGCTTCTCCTATTCTCCTTACTATTGTTATTATTATTAATTATTATTATTATTGAGGATCTTTTATTTTCTTGCAGGTTTTGGTAAATGTTTTAACGTTGAACAAAAATCTGAGTGAAAGTTTGTCACTTGGTCGACTTCACCCACAGCTTGAGTCCAACACCTTGCAGGTTGACAGTGAGTATGGACACTGGGTGTGGTGCAGCCCACAAATCTAACCTTTAGCAACGGGCAGGATTTGCATAACGCCTTGCTGTGGAAGTGTGACAGCCCAGCTCACAGCTCACCATGTTCGAGGGTCCTCAGGGCGTGTGGAGAATTTTGGAGAAGGCAAAAAGCAGCAACCTAGCCTCTTCAAAACTTGGAGCCCTTGTGGAGCCATGCCCTCTCCCTCTTGTCTTGGGAATGGTCCTTGGCCCCTCCAACACCACCTGTCCAAACTCTCTCACATGCTTCTCCCCACCCCTCCCTCTGTCCCACATCACCTCCTGGTACCAGCCTTGGCCCGTCCTTAAAACCTTTTGGTGATGTGATGCCATTGAAGATAGCCACATAAACGAGATTGCAACCACAGCTTCACCTAGATGGGTCCTGAAAGCTACCACATCTTCCTACACTTTATTATTCCTACACTGCCATAAATTATATTCTTTCCAGTCCATGTCCCTTAACTCTACCGTCTGGGGAGAAGACAAGGGTTGTGGCAAGGCTTGTAGCTTTACAGTCCTGGAAATGCAGCATCAATCCTGATGCTCTGGAGATTGTGCTGCCAGCTCTTGGACATGGTATTACAAATCTCGGTCTATATCACGCTTCCCACAAAGCCCCCTACCTTACTGGAGAGAGCCATAAATGAAATCTGGTTCTCATGTCACACAAAACAGCCAAAGGCTCCAGGTCTTCCCATTTGGGAGGAAAATCTGAAAATGTCTGTTGAGTGTGACCTGCAGACTTGGAAACTAGAATGTAATTAAAACAAACCCAGAAATTCAAAAAGTCCTAATTTATGGGTTTGGACATTTGACATCAACAAGATCTGTGTTAAGACACATCTGCAGTGTGGTAGCTTAAATAACACTGGAGTTCCTGTGTGCCTGCTCAGTTTGTCCAGCTGCATCCAGCTGGATCCTCAAGAACTTTTATTCACACAGAAATAACAAAACATCAGACAAACAAGGTAAAAGCAGAAGAGCAAACAAGCTGAGAGAGATGGCTGGAGGGCTAGGAAGGATGTGAAGGGGAAGTCAGAAGGCTTATCACAAAGTTTTCCATTTGGCCACTTGTTTTACAATCATTTGTTTTGAGCTGCCTTGCACCTTGTTTTGGTGAGTAGCTGTTAATGCTGTTATTTGTGTCTAAGCTCTTAAGAGCCTTGTGTTCTGTAACAAGAATAACTACAGTAGGTGTCTTTGCTGAAGAGGAGGATCTTCCAATTCTTTAGGTGATCTGGATCCTCTCATTTCCCCACCGCACCAAGCACTGCCCAGCTCTGAACAGCCTTTGCTGCTGAGACCTTTCCTCAGAGTGGTGTGTGCTGGTCTCTTCAGCTGCTCAGCTCACCTGGCTGGGACACCTGAAGAGGCTGTCAGCAGTTTCCTTCACACTGAAGATCCCAGCAGGGTTAGAACAGAGCTTTGTGTCAATGGCGACAGTGGTTTCAGTTACAAACTCCTCTTTTGAAATCCTTACAGGTGAGTTTCCTGAAGAGGATATTGAATTTCTTGTAGCCAGGGGCCATCAAGTGGATAAAGTCAAAGTGGTCTCCCTAGTTCACGGAGCCAGAAGAACCAACAGTTTTATCATTGGCCTGAAGGATCCCAGGAGCTTGGATGCTGCTGGAGCCACAATATTGTAGCAGCTGTCAGATAAGGTGCTCACCGAACAAGGCTTAAACAAATCAACCCAAATGATGTGCATGTTCTGAAATGGCCCCTTCTCCATGCCCAGGGTGGGAGCCCTGCATACATACTCCAGAGTAGACTTCCTGCATTCCCCACCCAGGATGACACCAGAGGGGTTAGCAGCACAAACAGAGCTCTCTGATTTTTTTCCTTTTCCAATTATTTGAACTGAAAGCAGCCCAGTCCTCATTGCAGGAAGGCAGGGAACACTCTTTGGGCAGAGTCTTGCTAATAATTTCAGTCTTTTCAAAAGCCCGATTCTAGCCAGCATCTTAATTCTAGTGAGGAGAATCAAAGGAAGAAACAGCTGCTGATGGTACTGTCATCTTCATCTCTCCGTCTTCCTCAAGTTCATTCTTTGCCCCTTGTGTAAGCCAATAATTAATACAGCCTGATAGAGGTGCCTGTAGCTGGAATATTTGGGATTATTGGGGAAAATCAGGGATTCCAGTCTGTAGCTGGAATGTCCTGTAATGCTCTGTGTGGGACAGCTGATTTTTACCAGTGTGCCACCTTCTGTGTCAGTCCCTTTTCTCACATCACTGCATACCTTGAATTTTGGGAGTAAATATATTGGATCAAGTCCCAACACAGACTCGCTGGCAGACAGATTTTGTAACTGGAGCAATGGTTTTCAACTTCTAACAACTTGTGGACCCCCACAGTAATTTATTTTTTTTTTTTACAGAGGTTCAGCTTCCTCCATGGTGAACTTAAGATTAGTAAGTGGGCTTAATTTTCCTAGACTCTTTTTGGATGTATCTTCACAATACTCCACACACTTGTAAAAATCCACAGACTTGTACAAATCCACAGACCACGGACTGCAAACCACATGAAGAGCATTTAGGTAGGTTCAGGTCTCTCCTTATAATGCCTTATCTCAGTCTGCTCTGGAAGCCTGAATCATGCAATCCCTACAAAGAGCTTGGGAATTTCTGTCTGTACTTCAGCTCCACAGTTCGATACTGGTGGCTTTATTGGAAAAGCTGAAGAGAGTGAGAGAAAAGTTAAAAACCAAAACAAATGCTACTGAGATATTTTTTTCCGTCTGCAGCATGTAGTGCAAAACATGAAATACTTCTGCATTCCTTATCTGAAATAGAGTGAAGAAATAATATCACATCTGACAGCTGCACCACTTCACTCAACCCACATTTGGACATTTCCTTCTCTTTTTACTAGATAGAAACACCTGGCACTATAAAATTCTGGAATTTGATCAATTTCTGAAGTCTAAAATGTGATGATTTCCTTCATGGTGCAAATGCATCCATGGCCACTGTACATATTATATATGTATGTCTGCTTACGGTTGTCTTTCATTTGATGATTATACCAGTCACCCCCAACCTTCCTCCTGAGGGACCACATAATGCCCATCTCTTTGTGAAGCACCTTCTAACACTCGTTGCCATTTGACACGGGGAGTGTGCAGGTTGTTTTGGGGCGGTCAGGACACTCCAGCAGATAGTTGGACTAATTGTTCCTGCCACTTGCCAGCTGAGGATCTCAAAGCATCTCACGTGAAGCCTTGCACATTGCACCAAGGAAGGACGGAGATGCTTCTACATGCTGCTGAAGTGCAGTCACCCATGAGGAGAGCACAAGCAGCTGCCCAACAGACAGGAACATCAGTGGTTACAAATGCATCAGTGGCTTCATCTGAGAGATGGGAGAAATACAGCCTTGTCTTTGGGAAGGTGTCTTCTGTGCCACCACACTGCCCATAGGCCCAGAGGAGACTCTCTTCACCATAGGGACATCAAATCTATTTATGTTTCTGTCATTCAGCATTGGAGTTGGTCACTGCCCGAAGCTGAAGTGTTCATAAAACTTGATGTGTCCTTCAGCAGACCTCTTCAGGTTTCTCGGGAAGGGAAAGATGTGGTTTTGTGCATTGAAGGTCACTGGTGGAAACCTGGGGTTTACTGGTATGGTGCAGCAGTGACCTACCTCTCGGGCACAGAGGTTTACTGTGCACAGCTGCGAAACAACTGGTCAAGTCGTCGTCGCTTCCGTACTTTGCATGGAATATCACAGAACACTTTGGAAGATAGAACTCATCCTTATTAACTGACTTCACCAACTGACTTCTGGTGCTGGAAACTGTGCATTCATTTGGGTGTTAGAGGCTCTGGTCGTGATCCAAAAGGGCACTTACACACCCCAGGGTACAATTTCATAGCAATTATTCAGAATCTTACAATAAAGCATGTTCCCAAGCGCTCTGCTGGATCATGGCCTATGTTGCAAAAAAGAGAAAATTTAAAACGATTGGAAGATGGGACTTAGGCCCCTAGGTCATGGCTAAGAGAAGTTAAGATATTTTGAATGATTTCCCAATTTCTCTGTTTAAAAACAGCATCAGTGTAGCACAGAGGCATTCAATATGGAAACCTTTAATCTGCTAATTGGCCCAGCGTCTCTGGTGCTTTGAGGCCATCTGTTGTGATGAGGTCTGATGAATTTAATGTAAGGTACCAAGAAATACTTGGTGTTTCCTTCTGTATAGGTGAGATAGACATTGTGAAATAAAGGGCCATATTCTGGAGATGTCTGTGTGCAGAGTACCTGCATTGATTCAACCTGGCTATTGCAGCTCTGAAGCACCGTTTGTCCTGAAAATTTGACAGGAAAGTGTCAGTGGGGAGCTCAGAAGACAAAATACAAAATATTAAGTGGCTGAGAAAAAATAAATTTTTTAAAGAAACAAAAGAAACTAAACTATCTAACTAAGATGCCTTTGCCAAACATGACTATTGTGATCTGGAACGTGATCAGCTTGTCCCTGCCCATATTTGCATTGCTCCCCGTTGACGTATACTGGTTTTTACAGTGGGATAAGCTGGAGATGGGCTGTGCCTCGGGGTGTTATGCCCAGTCTGTCGGTATTTCTCGGGAAGGCTGGGTGTCGTTTGTGGGCACAGGTAACAGGCAGTGCTTTGCTGGCTTTGGGTACCGCTGCTCACCTGTGCACCTCGAGCTCTGATCATTGCATATAAAAGCCCAAAGCTGGGACAGGGCACAGAAGTTGGCACCGCTGTCCTGCAGCTGGGGGGATGAGGCTCCTCCAGCCCCTCAGCTCTGCCATGTTGTTCCTACCACTGTCCCATTCAGTGTCCAGCCACTGAGGGAGCTGGAGCCTGCCTTGCTCACACCAGCCTGGGTGGGGACAGATGCTGCTGGGTGGCTAGAGCCACGGTGGCAGCGTGGTTTGGCACATCACCTGGCACAGGCACAGCCAGGGCTGGGGATCCCCTGGACGAGGGAGTGTGAGACCAGCCAAAGAGTGTCCCTGGGCACACCAGGTATGTCTGTGCTTCAGTGAGCAGCTCCAGCAGCGTGCCCCACACCAGGCCTCGGGGGACTGGGGACTGCCGGGGGCAGGTGAGGGCCAAGAGCAGCCGCTGCCACTGTAGCTGGTCCCCTCTCAACCAGTGTCCTACAGCTCTGCTGCAACTCTGCCAGTATCTCCCTGAAGGGTCCCTCAGCTGGGGCAGTGAGTCTGAAAGCAGCTGTTCAGCACCAGCCAGTCACCTGAGCCAGAGGGAATCTGTATCCTTCAGGTGGCTGCTGGATCCCTCTCGTTGGACCATCTCAGGGCCACTTTCCACCTGCTGTGCAACTTTACAGGCTTTCATGGTCTGATCCCAGGCACTGAATTCTTGGAGAGAAAGGGGAGTTAGGCCACAGGAAACACCATGAGATGAAACGTGCATCTCCTTCATGAACACAGCAAAAACACCAAAGATTTCGTAAGCTTGTGCAAAGAATGAGGCAGAGTGGGAAGAGCTCCTGTAGCACACAGGTATTTTCATCACAGCAGTTTTGGAAAGATGTTTCATACTCCCATGAGGGACATCTGCATGCTAGGCAGGGAAAGCAGAGCTCTGTCAGGCTGAGCTGATTTTCAGAGAGGCAGGGCACAATCTAAAAATGAAACAGTGTGCGGAGGGTGGAAGAGCCCGGGGAGTAGGAGCACTGGAGCATGTGCAGCCCGAGGAGAGCCCTCCAGTGGCCACAGCATTTTTAATGCAGATTGTCCTGGCAGAGCTGACCCTGCTGCCTGGGGCGAATGATCCCTTTGACAAGAGCTACTTGGCAGCAATGCCCCTTCACACACCAGAGCAGCCCCCAGCACAGTCAGGGTGCAACCCGGTGGCTCCACCTCTCCATCTCCTCAGAGACGAGAAGGAGAGGGTGACTGCTGGGTACCTCCACCCCATTGATCACATCTGTGACCAGTTGCCCACATCTGTCTTTCTCACCACACTCAGTTTTAACAAAATCCCAGATCATACGTGATGGGCACTGCGGTGTGACAGGCCTCCCTTCCTTCTCTCCAAGTGAGAACTGTACCGCAATTAGAGGAGAAATTATTTTGTTCAAGTAATTGTATAATATTTAAGTTTGGGAAAAGCTGAAGCTGGTCATGAGTCTACCTACTTTTTCTGTATAAAATACTGTCATATGAAAATGCATGTAAATATAACCACAGTTTTGACTGTCATCATTTCAAATGCATTTCTCTGTTCTGTTTGCGGACAAAGAAGCAGCTCAAGCAGCTGTCTCTGTGTGCTGGACGTACCCGTCTTTCCCTGCAGGTGACCTGGTATTAGTGCGTATCATTTGTTTTGCAGCAAATGTTCACAATCCAAACCAAACCGAGGGGCTGCTCAGAGGGGCTCCACTAACACAGAATGATGAGACAGATCCAGCCCCAAGTGATTTCCTGCTTTGGTTATGGGATACAGAGACCAGGTGAGATCTAGAAACATTTAAGGTACCCACTGTGGGTCCAGGCTGTGTGGTGACCTCAGCTCTGAAGATCTGCCTACAGCAGACCTCACTGCAGAGACATGCCTGTGTGTGCTGGCAGCAGGATGCCAGTGCGGTAGTGCTCGAGCTGTCCTGTATTTATTCCCCCTCACAGCGCTCCACATCACGCTGTTCCCTTCCCACCACCGCCAGGTGCCCATTGGTTTCCTGCCACACGCATCAGCAGCCAGTGAGCCTCAAGCCCTTCACTACCTCCAGGATGCAGGGTGGCAAATGCACTTCAGGTTCCTCCAGCTGCTGGGCTTAAGCAGATGATGCCTCAGGGAGATCCTTAGTCGTGTCCTGTCACCTCCGTGTCCTTTCAGCTCTACCTTCCCTTTACTGCCTTACACCTGTGGCAAAGCTGTTTTGTGAGAATGGGGTTGAATTTTAATCACAGGGAATCGGTGCCAGTTCTGGTCTCTCCCCGTGGTGAGCAGAAACAAGGAAAAGCCATCAGAAGCAGCGTGTGACAAGGCACGAAGTAGACGTACAGGGCACCAAGCTGCTAACAAAGGAAGGGCTTGTTTGTCCACTTGTGTGTGCTTAGGCACAGAAAAGTTATCTGTGTGGGACCTCTCAAGCCCACACTGGATATTCACAGCACTTAGATGGCTCCAGCAGATCTTAGTGAGATACCTCAATATTGTGCTTCCAGGAAACTCAGGTTTTGAAAAAGCATCCTTGTTCTTGTTTGCCGCAGTGTGCGAGATGTGCCCGCTACTGATGTAGATGTACACGCACAAAAAAACACCACCACCACCAAACAAAACAACAAATGAAAAAAACCCCCAACAACAGCAACAAAACCCCCTGACGGACAAACTTGCAGGACAAGCACAGCGGCAGTGGTGGAAAACATGGGGAGTTTTTGGAAGTGTATGAGAAACGCAAGAGCCTTTTGTGGAAGATCAGGCTGGAGGAGGAAGGAGCTAAATGCAGCTGGGTTAAGAAGCATCTCCCAAAATAGAGGAAAGCATAAAAGCACATGAGGAAGAAAGGTAACCCTCAGGTGCTGAAGAGACTTTTCTCAGCTTCCTTGTGTTTCCAGCCTGCCTCAAAAGACAGGAGCAGAATAAGGCAAAGCACAAAGGGCTCTTTGCCTGTCCACAGCACACCAGAGAGGTGCTGGACAGAGGTGGGGTCCCAGCCCCAGAAACTGGAGAAGACCTAAATAGAAAAAGGCACGAGCAGGACAATCCTTCCACAGACAGTTAGTTACTCAGCACTCGTCTGCCAGCTGGGAGCTTTAGAGCCACAAACATGGAGCAAACAAGCAATGTGCTCACACACCAACAGTATTTAATTACTAAGTCACACAGTAACCATGTTGTTGAGTGTGGTGCTTTTTTCTTCTTTTAATGAAATGCCTTTATATATATAAAAAAAAAAAAACGAAAAAAACCCTCTTTCTGTCTACAGTGACTAATGAGATGTTGGATTATTGTATCTTAAAGGGTTTGGAAAATAAACCTGTGTTCTTTCTCTTCTTATGTAATTTATCCTGCAGCGGTCTGTGTAAATCTGCAGCCCCCCTCCTGCAGCCAGCAGAACCTATTGGAGTTACCAACTGTAATTGTACCTGTTTCTAATGATCAAAGCCTTTCTTTTTCTCACAGAGGACTTTTGATTATTTTAAAAGCCTGAAGCAGCAACTGCCATGTTCTGTTTCTTTACCACCACCAAGTACCAGCTTTATGCGGGCAGAGAAACAGATAGGGCCGCTGCCCTTTCATAACACTTTGTCACTTCTCCTATTAATAAAGGTTTGTAGGACGAGTGAGAGCAGGGGCCCCGCGTCCACTGTGCTGCGGGGACCGGCTCTGCTGTAACCGCCACGGGCTCAGGAGTCCCGGGGACCGGGTGCCGGTTCATGGAGCGGCCAAACGGGGTCCACACTGCAAATCAACGCGGCGGCCTTTGCTGGACGCGGCCGGGCCACACTCTGGCTTCTCTGCACCTCCTCGGCGGGAGAGCGAAACGAAGCGAGATTCCTTGGTATTTATCAAGCACGAAGCCTCCGGGTGAAAGGTTGCTCTAAAGTATCATTCCTCAGAATCGAAACCCTCGTTTCCTAATAATTTTCTTAATTAATGATTATCATTTTTTCTAACACTTCACCCAGCAGACGCTTCGCATCCGCTCAGCGGAGCGACGCCAGCCCCGCGGCCCCCGCCCCGCGGCCCCCGCAGCACCCCCGCCGATGCCTGGCCTGCGGACGCCTCTCCCCGGGGTCCTCCGAGCCTCCCCCTGGAAGCCGCCGGCCCCTCTCCCCGGCGGGAAGGGCCCTGCCCGTGGGTCGGGCAGCGCGGAGGAGCCGGCACGACCCGCGGGAAGGGCTCCTGCCCGCGGCGAGGGGGAGCGCCCTGCAGGGGAACCCGCAGCCCCGCTGGGGGGGGAGGCCGGGTGGGGGTCCCGCGATCCCCCCCGCCACGCACCGGCACCGCGCGCGGGAGAGCCGCTCACTTCCCCCCCCCCCCCCCAGGCCCGCGCGCTCGGACGCAGGCGCGCGCGGGGCGGTCCGGGTCACGTGCCGTGGCGGCGGAGGGAGGCGGTGGCGGAGCGGCGGCGGCGGCCTGCGTTGGGTGTCCCGCGCTGGGCGCACCGGGAGACCCCCGCACCGCGCACGTCCGCGCCCGCGGGCCCCGCTCGCCGAGGCGGCCCCCGCCCTCCTGCGCGCGCTCGCGGCGCGGGCGC
>JANIJG010005593.1:0-15207 GCA_024611175.1 Megaceryle torquata
GTGGAAGTTCCTGTGTTCCAGTTTGTGCCCATTGCCCCTCCTCCTAGCCCAGGGCACCACTGACAAGAGCCTGGCCCTGTCTCTTTGACACCCAACCTGCAAAGATTTGGAAACATTCAAAGATCCCCTCTCAGGCTGCTCTTCTCCTTCTCCATTCTATTAACAGTTTTTATTTCTATTATTCAAGATACTGAAATTTAATTGCACAGAAAGTCCAGGGATACAGGAACAAGCTGCAAGGCAGGAATTCAAGGAAATTATGCTCATTGTAATAAATATTCAGCACATAGGGAATACCAATACATTGTGATGTGCTGTGAGTAGTTGAGACCTGGACTTCCTCACCAGGAGGTAGAGCCAGGTTGGTGCATTGCATCAAGCCCTGCCCATTTGGAAGGAGTCTGAATCCAGATATTGTTCTGCAGTTCACGACTCGCGCTCAGCCCTGGTACAGACGTTAGGGGCTTGGCTGTGGTTGGCCTCTGTATGGAAGGGGAAAGTCCGTAGGCTCTTTCCCTTCATGAGTGCTGCTCCATGCAGCTGTACACACAGAGCTGTATACCTGAAAATCCTGAGATACAGGCATGTTATCTTCCCTGCTTGTTTTGTCTTCCAGTGGGTAGGATGCAGGGAACCTTGGAAGCATTTGTGCTTGTGCATAAGTATTGAGAAGCATCTGTACTAACCTCCCTGTTGGTGTGGAGACTCCTCTCCAGTCACAAAGACTCCTCTCCAGTCACAAATGAAGTCACCTAACTACTGGACGTCTGTAGTGCAGATGGGAAAATGATTCAAACAATGCAGCACTCTGGAGAAAGAGTCTTGAGTCATTGACTTTTTGTGTGTAACTTCTTAGTTATTGCTTAATGCAGAAGCATTGCCAAAATCTTCCTAATGAGTTGTGTAGTCAAAGGCAATCATAGTTTGCCCATTTCTGTGCCAAAATATATTGCTTAATTTTTTTTGCTGTGCACAGAGCTAGAATAACTTTCATGCTTAATAAAGTTAGATGAGGCATTTTACTTCTAACTTGTACCTGTCACATATCTTCCGAAGTCTTAATTTTGTCCACAGAAATATCTTAAAAGCCTGCTGCTAAACTGAGAAGTTGAAAGGCTATACTGCAAAAGATGCAGCATCAGGTTAGTTTTTCTTTTCATAATCTGCTTACAGAACATCGAGTCCCAGGAAAAGCAGAAGACAAAAAGGACTTAGGATGAACAGTAACAAAATGCAGATGGTAGAATAGAATCTGTCCCCTACTCATCAGTCATTCAGCCCAAAGTGGGCAACAGATGGGGATGCCAGATATGACGATTGTACTGCTCTACTTAAAATTGGTGAGGTGGCTAGAAAACCAGGGTCTTCTTGTAGCCAAGAAGTCTAGGAGAGTTATACACCTAGTAAGTTGCCCACACTTTCTCTGACAGAGTAGGAGGTTTGACCGCTGGCTTTGACAGCTTTGATTAAACCAGTTTACATTGGAAGTAACTCCTAAAATTAATGGCATCCTTCCAGTGCAAACAAAGCTGAGCCCATGCGTGTATACAAATTGTATCCAAGTGAGTTACAAGTCCCTTTTAGTTTCCCATAATGTTCTCTGAGGACATTTGGCAAGAAATTGTCAATTAGTATGTCAGAGAGGACCACAGCTCATCAGATAACATTTCAGGGAGATTGTATCAGGCAGTAGAGAGATCCTTTCAATCACAACTTAAGAGAAATAGATGTGAACCCAGCAACCACCAGGTTTTCCTGTGTCTTTAACTCGCAGGGCAGTATTTACAGCAGACAATGCAGAGGAAGAGATAAGAACAGTTTTTTCCAGGAAGCCTCACCAGCAGGATACTTTGTGATGCGGTTTATTGTATTTCTCCTTTTTAGTTTTCCCTCTGTCTGCTCTTGCAATGTAGTTTTATGATGTAAAAATACTCTGAAGTGCTTGTTTTAATGAAGTGGATCATACAAAAGTGTGACAACACTTGGTCTTTCTTCTTTTAATAAACAAGAAAGTGACTTAAATGCAAAATACTTTGGATGAAAACAGAGCCCTTTTCTGCTCCTCCCCCAGATTTTAGTGTCAGCTCACAGTTGTAAATGGGAGGGTTTATTGTTGCCCATCCTATAAGGGCATAATACCAAGTAACAGTTATTACTGAGCCTAGAAGGTACTGAAAAGCCTCGTTTTTCTTTTTGAGTTGTTCCAGTTATTATCCTCATTAATAATGATGAAACCGATAAAGTCAAACCCAGCCTCCCGGTTTTGCTTCAAAGTCTTCAGTCCTTCTCCAAGCCCCCTTTAAATAGCCCTTATTAACTGGAAAGCAAAAATGGAAGCCAAGTAGATTTTGGAGATATTTGAGGCTGCCACATGGTTCCTGCAAAACTGGCTTTCTTCTCATCAGAAGACAAAGAGCAGACTTTGAAAGATGCAGCTTGTGCTCAGCAGCTGTGTCTTACTTCTCTTGCTCTAGTGTTAAAGGAGAGTTTTGTGTTGTTTTTGTTTTTGTTTTGGTTGTTTTTTTCCCACCCTGTTACAGTTTTGAGCCTGTTAAAAGCATCTTTACATGTTTGTTCTTCAGTTTGCAACTTGGTGGTTTCTCGTTGATGCGGCTGTGAGAGCATGGGGCTGGTCTTGGTGAAACCCATCCCCAGTCTCCCTGGTTTTGAGTCCTGAACTCAAGTGACTGATCAGAGAGATCAGCGTTGTCCTGATGTCTGGTCAGTGTTAGCAGCTTTCACTGTGTTTTAAATTGGAGTGGTGAAATTTCTACTTAAATAATTTGCTTTCCTTTTTCCTGTTCTGGAATGGATATTAAAACTCAAGGCAGCCTTTCTCTGCCTTCACATTCTCAGGAAAGGTTCTTTTTGACACCCACCGTTGAGTAGATGGGTGAAATCCTGTTTCTGATACACAGACAGATAAGAGATAAAACATTTCAACAAGTTGCATAAGAAAATGTTGTGTTCTCTTCAGGCTATTGTTGAGAGTGGGAAGTGTTGATACTTTGTCAGTAATGTGAAGACACAATAGATAATCAACATGTTTTTTCAGTCGGGAGGAAGGATATTTTCATTACCGGCTTCCAAAGAGCTCGTTCCTGTTTTGATTTCTCTTTTTAAGAATCCTTCCAAAGTACTTCTCTAAATGTGTGGAGATTATACCCAGAGCAGTCTCTTCAGACTGCAGAGAACTGAGCAGTGTCACACACGTTTTGAACAGCATCTTTCTAATCTAGCAGGAAACTCCTACGCTTACACTCCTAACATTAGTTTTGGGGTTTTTTTGAGCAAGTATATTTTTCCCTTTGCAAATAGATGGTAGGTCCTCAAATATTTTGATACTTGTTCATTGAAGTCATTTGAGCTGAAAATTAGATACACTGTATTCCATGACTGTTTCTTATGCATTTGATTTGCCATATGAGGTAAGTTTTTTATTTTTATTTAAGTCTCAGTTCCTTTTCAGGAGCAGCAGTGCAGGTTTTGGAGACATTGTTTTCAAAACAGCACAGCCTTTCTCATTCAGGCAGGAACCACAAAGTATCTGGAATGCTGAAAGCCTTTTTTTGTCTTTCCTTTGGTGAAACAGTTCTAATAGTACAAGCTCTTTGACTGAAGAGATGGATTATCTTATCTTGCCTGGATATCTCAGGGGTGTGAGAATGTAATGAACATAAGTGCAGTAAAGAATTGAACTTAGTGTCCCGTGTCCTTTGCATCCTCTGATGGAAACAGAAAGATTCCATCAGGCGTTGCAGCAGTGCCAGGCTCATGGCTCCCTCTTCACCAGCGTGAGAGCCCTGAAGGAATGAAGAAGTAGCACAGTCGATCTTGTTTTCAGACAGGGCTCTAGATGTGTTTGGGCAATAGACCTACTAATTAAGAAGGTATCATTTTTAACATAGCCACTTTGCAGAAAATGCTTCTCCACACAAACCCCCAGGTAAGAATTCAGGTTTCACTGGTGTTTTGTCAAAGCTTGTTTGAATCACGGCACTTAGTCCTTCGGTTTAGGGGATGCAGCAGTGACCGGGTGTGATGCTAATCCCACAGTTCATGGCATTCTTTTGAACGTAAACCCCAGTGAAATGACTTTGTTCATTGTGACACATCTTTGATAAACAGAGGAACTTCAAAATGGTCTCTATTAGCTTAGAAGCTGTGCATTCTTCATCAGCTTTTTGACATCTGCTGCTTTCTGGTTCATCAGGCCTACATCAGTGCCTTGGAAGGGAAGGTGGTTGTAAGTGCACTGATCTTTCAGCATTTGTCTCTTTTGAATCTCCACTTTAGGGTCAGATTGGACTTGTGACTGATGATTTTCCATTAATTTCTCCTAGAAATACTCACTGCCTTATACACCACAGCTTATGCAATGCAGAGATCCCAGCACTGAATTCTATGAAGAAGGACTTAACAAGTGTTGCAGCCAGTGCCCTCCAGGTAGGTTATAATTCAGACTATTACTTTACACAGCCAAATTCAGTCAATTTTCAGATGAACATTTGAATTATTTATACATCTGAAGAGTGTCAGATTTTTACTTTTGTAATGCTCTCTAGATGGAAGACAATAACCTGCTGTGACTGTAAAAATATCTGCAAAAGGGACACATTGTTCATCAGAACTGGAATTCTCTTACAAGGTTAACCTGGCTGCAGTTTATCGGAGGTAGGCTGCTGAGCTCCCACAACCACAGCTTTACATCATCACAGAAGCATCAAGGTTGGAAAAGACCTTTAAGATCATCAAGTCCAATTATTAACCCAACTCTGCCACTCAGCCATATCCCCAGTCACCAACCACATCTAGCTGGCTTTTAAACACCTCCGGGGCTGGTGACTCAAGCCCCTTCCTGGGCAGCCTGTTCCAGTGCCTGACAACCCTTCCAGTGAAAAATTTTTTCCTAATGTCCAGTCTAAACCTCCCCTGGTACAGCTTGAGGCCATTCCCTCTTGTTCTGTCAGTGAGAAGAGACCAGCACCTGCCTCTCTACAATGTCCTTTCAGGGAGCTGTAGAGAGCGAGAAGGTCTCCCTTCAGCCTCCTCCAGACTAAACAGGCCCAGATCCCTCAGTCGCTCCTCATAAAACTTTCTCAAGACCCTTCATCAGCTTAATTGCCCTTCTCTGGACCTGCTCCAGCCCCTTGATGTCTTTCTTGTATTGAAGTGCCCAAAACTAAACCCAGTACTCAAGGTGTGGCCTCACCAGTGCTGCATACAGAGGGACAGTCACCTCCCTGGTCCTGCTGGCCACACTAGTCCTGATCCAGGCCAGGATGCTGTTGGCCTTCTTGGCCACCTGGGCACACTGCTGGCTCATGTTCAGCTGGGTGTCCACCAGCACCCCCAGGTCCCTTTTCTACCAGGCAGCTTTCCAGCCACTCCTCCCCAAGCCTGGGGCATTTCCAGGGGTTGTTGTGACCCAAGTGCGGGACCTGGCACTTGGCCTTGTTGAAGCCCATCTGATTGGCCTCAGCCCATTGATCCAGCCTGGCCAGGTTCCTCTGAAGAGCCTTCCTACCCTCAAGTAGATCAACACTCCCACCTAACTTGCTGTTGGCTGCAAACTTACTGAGGGTGCCTCAATATCCTCGTCAAGATCATTGATAAAGATGTTAAACAGGAGTAGCCCCAGCACTGAGTCCTGAGGAGACCACTGGTGACTGGCCACCAGCTGGATTTAACTCCATTCCCCAGCACTCTTTGGGCCCAGCCATCCAGCCAGGGTTTTACCCAGCAGAGTGTACACCCAGCCAGGCCATCAGCAGCCAGTTTATTAATGGGAATTCTGTGGGACACAGTGTTGAAGGCTTTACGGAAGTCCAGGCAGACACACCCACAGCCTCTCCCTCATCCACTAGGCAGGTCAGCTCATCACAGAAGGAGATCAGGTTCATCAAGCAGGACCTGCCTTTCATAACCCCATGGGCCGACTGGGCTTGATCCCCTGGTTGCCCTGTATATGGTGTATAATGGCTCTCAGGGTGATCCGCTCCAGGACCTTCCCTGGCACCAAGGTCAGGCTGACAGGTCTGTAGTTCTCCAGATCCTCCTTTTGGCCTTTCTTGTAGATGGGCATCACCTTTGCTACCTTCCAGTCCACTGGGACATCTCCAGTTAGCCAGGAGGAGATAATGTTTTGATTAAAGTGTTTTTAAGTCAACTGTGCAGGGAGAGCAACAGCTCACCAAGGGAATTAGACAACACACGTCAGAGCCAAGCCCACTGATAACAAATATATTGTAAAGCAGGGCATGAAATAGAGCCTAGTTTCTGTACTATGGTGATAGCACTTACATAAGGGGCTTTCCATTGGACAGGTTAATCTCTAATTGCTCATTAAGGGAGTTTCATTTTCTTTTACTGCAAATCAGACACTGCAGACCACGATCAGGGACTGTGTACGAGACTACAGAACCTCAGCTGCTTTGAGGTGTCATGTCTCTCACTCCCGTGATAACTCTTAGTGATCTTTTGTTAGCAGAAGTCGGTGACTCCAGCAAGGTGGGTGCAGGGGGGTGTGATTTTGGGGGGGGCAGTAATGTCACTTGCATATTGTCATAATAGAGTTTTTGCAACGAGTCAGCGTTAGATTATTACACTTGACACAGCAAGAAACTGCCTTTTATTTTTCATTACAAGCTGAACAAACAAAATCTGTTTCCATAAATGCTGAGCTTTTATCAGAGAGATACGGAAGTTAAGCAGGAAATCAGTATATGCTGAAGCAGGCACAGTTGCTTGAATTAACCGAAAACGTCTAGATAGCTCTGTCAGACTTCCTTTGTTGAAAACACAACAGATGAAAGATGGTAACTCGTAGGTTGAAACTTTTTTTGTTGTGGTGTGGACTGTTCAGTCTTGTTTCTCCTTCATTTTAATTTTTCAGAATAACAAACTCTGGACAAGTTGTAGGAAGTTTAAAATAGGGGGGGTTTAGTTATTATGAATTTGAATTTTTTTACTGTAATTTATCAAAAATTGAAGCCTAAATCATTTAGCAGGATGTGGAGGAAGAATTTTAAGCTTCAAGGAAATACATGGAAAATCAGAGTCTTTGGAAATAATTCCTATGGCTGGAGAACAGAGATTCTCCAAGCAGCTCCAGAGATTTTCTCACTTTTATTTCTGCTTTCTCAGTGTATTTTCCATGATATTTCTGCACAGGATATGAGACAGTGACTTTTATCTTCTTCCTCAGCTCAAGCAAGGGGAAAATGGCAACTGAACTGCTTTCCTTTCTCCAAACTGACTGTGTTGAAGCTCACATTGACATATTCCCACCATTGCCCTGAATGCTCTTGGTGGTGAGAAGCACTGGAGAAACTGCCTTTGGCAGCTTTTGACTTTGCCTGGAATGGCAGTAGCTTCAGAACCCGCTTTGATCTGTTAGGGCTGGCTGAAAGGGTGAAGGAAAAAGAGTGAGCTCATGTGCCTTCAGTAGTGAGGAGTGGTGAAGTTCTAATTTAGATCTGTTGATGATAAGATGCCTTCTTCACTTGCTGCCTGTAACAGTAGCAAGGGCCTCCCTCCCACACGTCATTCTAGCAGTGTCTGACTTTCTGCATGAAGCACCAGCCTGTTTCCCCACAAAACACAGCTTCTGTGAGGGTAAAAATCTTTGTTTTCTGTACTGCAGTAGCTGCAGCTAAGTGTGTGCTGAGGGGTTTTGTTCAGGAACAAGGGTGCCTTGTTTTGAACACAGCTGGAATTCACTGAACTGAATGTAGGACAAGGGATCAAATATGAATGACAAAAGGAATCAGTTTCCCTGTATATACACACAGTCCTCCTTTAAATCAGTACTTGCTTGGCACACAGAGTCACAGAATTACTGAGGCTGGAATAGACCTCCAAGATCATCAAGTCCACATTGCCAGTCTGATAGTGGCAGTGGAGGGAAGGAGTTGCTACAGCTAAGAATGAAACTTACCTTGAACAATTCCGAGTTGTCTTTTCAATGAGATGCTTTCTCTGTTTTGTGTTTGGTGGTTTTTAATAGGTCAATATAAGGCAGAGAGCTGCAGTCACACTGTGGACACAAAGTGCAGTCCCTGTAGACCCAACACATACACAGCCATCTGGAATCGGTCTCCGCAGTGCTTTGCTTGCTCACCACCCTGCAGGAAAGGTAGGCTTCAGTTAGGAAAGAGGCGGTTGTGACTTTCACAGCCTGCTCAACCAGCTACAGAGCTGGTTAAATACAGTATGAAGGTGTCTGTAGTAGGATCTCCATGTACTTCAAATACAGTTGTGTGATTTGCATAGACTACAAATCTCAGTATGGCCCCACGTACGGCAGTGGTGACCCGGGTAAGATAAATGTGTGTATTTATGGCTCTGATACAATTTAATGCAACTGCAGCTACAGAATTTCGAATGTGCGTTCTCCAGATGCAAATTTCTCCTTTCCTGGAGGGAGAGATGAAACTCTTCTGAAAATGTCCATGTTGGAGCACATAACATATTTGGTTTATGATGGTATGCTGGCCAGGAGCTGTAACATGTGAACAGCACCCCATAGTCACCTGAAACATTGCAGGCTATGATTTTAAATGCTGCTAATGATGTCTTGCTTTATTCTTGTTTTAAAACAGGATTTGTGCAGAATCAAACATGCACTAAGTCACAGGACAGAATCTGTACCTGCCCACCCAATGAATACTGCGTTTCAAAAATATTTGAGTACTGCAAAATATGTCAAGTGCACAAAAAATGTGGAAAAGGCTACCGAGTTTCCAGGAGAGGTAATCCACTTCTGAGCATTCTACACACAAAACAGTTTTACTGTATGAAGAGGATTATTTTTGATGTTAATAATCTATAAATATTTCTGAATCTGCTTCCAACTCAGTAAATTAGAGGAATCTGGTCTTTTAATTCCCTGCAACTATGCATTCTTTTTTTGTGCAAGCATTATGTGAGCAAGTAGGGAGTAACTAGTGCAACAGTACTCTCAGGAGGTATATTCAAAGGGAGAACATGTTGCAGTTACTACCATGTATCTTAAAGTTCCCCAGACCAACTTTATCTTCCTTTGGTTTGCATTCTGTGTGATTTATTCTGTATGGGTGACTCAGATTCAAGACCACTTAATTCTTAAATTCTTGAAATGAGGTTTCAGGTTGAAATTTGGTTATGGTAAATAGTGATGACTCTATGCTGTCCTGCTGAATTAAACTGTTATTATTAGTTGATGAATTTCACTACTGATAATGTAGTTGTCTTAAGATGATACATAATATTCAAAGAGGTGGGATACCAAGTATTTTTAAGAAATGAAGAATCATTGGAAGACACACAGTGTGGAATAGGTGGTCAGTCTGTCAGGGACTAGTAAAAATGCTCAGCTTTGCCTGCAGTACCACATTTCTGGTGGGTTTTTACAGTTTTTGAAAAGACTCAGAATCAAGGACACTAAACGAACAGCCTTCTGAATCCTCTGATTTGTGTTGGGTGTTTCAAGTTAATCTCTTCTGTGACTGTTAAAGGCTCTCGTTTGTGTGCTGCCTCTGTACAGGCTTCCAGGATCTGCACTGCAGATCTTGATTATTCATTCTTTTTTCTCCCCAGATGACTAACAGGAGATTTTCTGTTTGTTTAAAGGGACAGACAGCACAGATACAGAATGCAAACCTTGCCCTCCTGGCACTTTCTCAGATGAGGAGTCTTATGAAACCAGCTGTACTCTACATACAGTGTAAGCCAGTTTCTCTCTGATAAGAACCTTAACCATGCACGGGGTTCCTTTCTCTCCTCAAGTCTCTTTGGTTCTTGCAGCTGTAAAGCCGTGGCTGTCCCTGGGAACAGAGTGAATGACACTGTTTGCAGCCACTCGGGAACAGCAGTTACCACAGTTCTACCTCACACTGTTCCGAACCTGCTCCTGACCCAAAGCTCAGCTTTCAACAAACCTGAAATAATAACTCGGCCTGTCATTTTAAGCTCTGTACCTGACGTGTCTTACATCATCGGTGAGCTAATAACTCCTTTAAAGTCTGGCTAGGAGGCAGGTTTGTATTCAGTTCTCAGTTTCTTTCCCGGACCAATTACCTGTACCCGGAGCCTTGTAACAGCTGAATTAATTCAGTATGACACTGCTTGTAGTGAGTTGCTGAATAGGTACCCGTGGTGCCCCAGTGCATTTTACAGCCTTGCAATTCTGGACAGATTTCTAAAGAGCCTTGAGCTAGACTATAGAAGGCATTTCCTGAAAATTGCCACCCATGAAGGAGCTGCTAGAAAAGGTCATATCTCATGATTCTGGACTGAGTCTGGCCTCACTTTTCAGGACAGAAAAAATCGTTTTTATGAAGTGGTGGAGACAGAAATGAGACCTTGGTAACCAGCAAGAGAGGCAGCAAATATGAATGTGAGACACACCCGATAAACCTGTGAATTTAGCTTTTGTAGCCAGGGACAGGAGTTACAAAACTACCTCTTTCTAATTGGATCCTTTGTCAGATCAACCTGATAAATAACGTGTCTTTTTAAATTTATTTTCAGGGTCAGTAGCAGGGCCGTTGTTATTGGTCCTGATAATCACTATTTTGGGGTATTGCTTGGTCTCCAAAAAAAAAGGTAAGATTTATGAAGTGAAAAGAAGCAGATCTGTAAATATTGGAAAGAACCTTATTTCCTTTTGACTTGAGCCTAGTGGTGGAGGGACGTTCATGCCTTAGAAGACGCTCGCTCTCTTGGAACCCTTTCTCATGGCTGGGTGTGGATGAAGTATCACTCATTCTTGGTGTCCAATAATGTATGAGAGAGTTTATTTTTTTTTTAAAGGGGACAAGGTGATTGTTTACTGGGTAAATGATTGGGTAAAATTGTCAAAACAAGGCTCACAAGCTAATAGAATTGAGAGGAAGAGAAAGCTGATGCAGATCAGCTTGATCACATAAGCTTTGTGGTTACAGAAAAGTAGAATACTCCAGGAATTCTATATGCATTTAAAGTACATATATCACATGGGGTGAAATTAATCTCAATAGAGGGATACAGTGAGGCAAATGTCCCCTTCAAATCTCCCTTCTCCCTCACATTTTAGATAATTGTCTAAACATGCAACATCCTGGTGGAGCTGGGCAACTTTACAGCATTTGTGTTCATCCAGGAGCTTGTTACGTATTTTGTACTTGATCATTTAAATATTAGACATTCAATATCATAATTAAAGAGTCATGACTGTAGTGTATTGTCGGCAGTACTTTTTCTCACTGGCACTATGCTAGAAAAACTGCTAATTCATACAAAGGGTCCTCTTTGCTTGCAGGCTAAATTGAAATCAGCTTATAAAGTTAATACGATGCAGCTTTCAACAGTTTCAAGCAGTGTGTAATCAGTGTGCATTTGGAGTTTATTCCACGAGCAGAGGATACCACTCAGACCAGTCAAGAGAACAGATTTTGTGACTGCAGTGGGTGCTAATGAATTGTCTTTTCTCACTTGCAGCCCTTGTACACTCTCCAACAACTACAGAAGCAGACTCGGTGAGTGTCTCTCCTTCCTTTCCATCTTCTCCTTTTCTTTAAAAGTTACACAGAAATGATGTAGTGTTACCTATCAAGGGAGGTTCTCCTCCCCCTCTACTCTGCACTGGTGAGACCTCACCTGGAGTGTTGCGTCCAGTTCTGGGCTCCCCAGTTCAAGAGAGACAGGGATCTGCTCGAGAGAGTCCAGTGGAGGGCTACAGGGAGGATTAAGGGACAGGAACACGTGTCTTATGAGGAAAGGCTGAGAGCCCTGGGGCTCTTTAGTCTGGAGAAGACTGAGAGGGGATTTGATCAATGTTTATAAATATCTGAGGGCTGAGTGTCAAGAGGAAAGGGACAGCCTCTTCTCACTCGTGCCCTGTGACAGGACAAGGGGGAATGGATGTAAGCTGGAGCACAAGAGGTTCCACCTTAACATGAGGAGGAACTTCTTCCTGTAAGGGTCCCACAGCACTGGAAGGGGCTCCCCAGAGAGGTTGTGGAGTCTCCTTCTCTGGAGATTTTCAAGACCCTCCTGGATGTGTTCCTGTGTGACCTGTGCTGGATTCTATGATCCTGCTCTGGCAGGGGGGTTGGACTTGAAGATCTCCAAGGTCCCTTACAACCCCTGACACCCTGTGATACCTGTGATACCCGATTACAAGTTGAAAAAAACCACACAGGAGAAAGACAACTGGAGTGAGAATGGGGTGGTTTGGTCCCCAAGCTAGAGTGTAAGATGTCCCTCACTTAATCCACATAATGCACCATCCTCACGTTCTGTTGGGCTGTATTAGTGATAAAGCACAGGCCTGGTCAGAAGGCTGGATTTTGGAGCCTCTGTTCCTTGGGTAACCAGTGACGTACTGGAGATACCTTCAGGAGACAGGTTCATTTTGTTGAATGCCTCATGAGCTGCTATGAATTTTACTTAGTCATCACTATGCAAGTGGCAATTATCAGCAGTTTCTTTATCTGCCTAAATACTGACCAGGTCTCTGTTTGTGTTTTAAAACATTCATGATTTGCTTTTTTCTGCAAATATTCCAGCCATTTTCCCCTACAGAAAGGCAGTGTGACAAAAAAGTAAGAACTACAGGATCACAAAACTCGGGTGGTTCTGAACAGGAGGAACGGCGTCTCTTGGAAATTGAGTCCAGCAGCAGCTCCCTGAACAATCCAACTGAATCTGCAAGAGTCGCTGTTACAAATAACAAGAACAATGAAACGAAGCAAACAGAAGCATTTCAGCAACAACATTCAGCTGCAGAAGGTTGTAAGGTTCCCAGTGGAGACAGACACCACTCTGCGAGCTCAGGTGAGAATGTGTCAGAAAGATCCAGCTCCTTTTGAAAGCTGATAATCAATCGTGAGTCTTTCTAGCAGAAGTTTCAGTGATAGGATGAAACATCAGAGTTGTGTTCAGCAGAAAGAGTACTTAGTAACTGAACAGAAGAAGTGATTGATTTCAGTTGTCAGCCTGAGACAGTGAAGAGAGTGCTCAGTGGAGAAGTTATTTGCAGATGAGGGGACCGGCGTGAGGGTGGGCACTGACCGGCGAGCAGAAGGAAGAGCCAAAGCGAGCAGTGAGACAAGAACATTGTCAAGAGCATCTGAAAATGGTAACAGATGGGTAGGGACTGGGCTGTGATCCAGGGCTCTGTGTTAATTTTTATGGCTTTTTTTATTTCTGGGATGATAACGTGGATTTTTTGGTACCACAAAAACCCTAAAATGTTACAGAACCAACTCCACCAGCTTGCCAAAATTAAGTGAAGCAACAAGGTATTTAGCATCTATTTTAAGTCAAAGAGCTGGATAAAGAATCCAGGTGTCCTGTTCTGGGTTTCTTTCTTCCACATTTAATGTGTTTTCTGTTTATTTGACAGAACACTCAGGTAACGGAGGAACGCAGGTGAATGTGACTTGTATTGTTAAAGTGTGCAGTCCAGACTGCAGCTCCCAGCTCCCAGAACAGCTGAGCTCAACTGGCGTGGACTATGGAAATGCTCCTTATTATTCCCCAACAGGGGAAGAAATTCCCCTTTCGAAGGAAGAAAACCCTTTGAAAAGAGAAATTCAGATCACAGTGGAAAATGTGGACAATTTACTTCAAGACTTGTTTCCAGAAGAAACAAGGTTTCCTCTGGGTATTCAAGATGCAGGGATGAAAACTAGTTAAAGGAAATTACAGCTCACATGCTGATGGACAGATAAAAATAATTCAACAACCCCTTATCTTCTAATAGAAACATTATGTTAAATGTAGCATTCCTGTGGAGATTTGAAATTTTGGACGGATATGGACACTGAGGCTTTTGAGGTTTTTAATCTCTTTTGTCAGCTTTGAGAGCTGAAGGATGATCTTGGCAGTTTAAAAAAAAAAATAATGGAATGCTTTTCTTTTAAACTGAACGACCAACTCCTCCCTTTCCTCAGCAATACCCTAGAGAGACTGTGACCAGATGCAAAAAGGAACATTTTCCAACTTTATGCCATCGATTTTTGTGCTGAGACTTCTTGTTGGTGGTACCTCGGGTTCAGGTATGCAGCCTCTGCAGGACACCAGCACTTCCAGGAGACTGGAGTTAAACCATCATTTGTTCAGTGCTAATGAATTATCCATTTGACTTTTAGAACTGCTACATTCAATTTCCTATCCCATGTCTTTATGGACATACTTTCCATCATCCTCCTGGATATTTCTTTTATTACCACAGTTTTCTTTCACTTGTTATTGGACCAAACTTCTCAATTCAACCTTAAGTATATCAAAGAGTGAAATCTTTTACAGGAGCTTTTTTTACTGGATTACAACTATTATGTCTTAACAAGAGTATTTCATTAGCTGTACAAAGTTCATTTTATTTTAGAAAAGAAAATGTAGATTAAATAGTTGTTACCTTTGAGTAGAAAGTAAATTCCTTTTATTATCATCTCTAAAGTTCGTCTTCTTTGTGCCCTGGGTGATATAATATTCTTCCCTGATTGATTCTGACCTCATTTTTGAAGTTAACCGCAAACCCCAAATATTTTTCCCTATGTTTCAGGGAAAACTGAGAAGATCCATGTGAAGTATGCCAGATAGCTCATGCCCACTGACCTCAGGAAAAGGACTCTTTAGATGACTGCAGAGTGTAATCAGTTAGTAGAACTGATTCAAACCTCAGAAGCAGAAAATACCGTTCTCCTTCGCTTCTTGCTTAATGCTGAACTTCCAGCCACCTCTTGCAGAAAATCAATACAGGTTCTCCTTCAGTCAAATGGGAGTCTTTTGGTTTTGGAGGTAAATTTTTAGGATCCCATTTCCTGTAATTATATTTTATGTACATGACTTAACTGACAGTTGTGGTGTCTGTATTCAGCCAGAATTTGCAATATGGTGCCTGAATTACATTTGAGTGAAGTCATACAGTAGGTGTGACTTTTTCTTTCATGCCATTGTCAAGGCTTAGGGTCAGGGCCACCCGCTAGACCTGTAACAGCCACTCTCTGTTAACCCCCCTCCCTCCACTAAGGGAAGAGAAACAGAATAAGGGAGAGACTCAGGCATTAGAAAAGGGAACTGGAATAGCTTGAATGAAAATAATAAAAATAAAATGGAGTATATACAAATATATATAAAACCAATATCAAACCAACCCCCCCAGTGGCAGTTCCGTCACTGTCACCACTGGTGCTGTGGAGCAGGCACTGGGGGAGTCCCAGACCGGACCCAGCAGCAGAT